>VWZZ01001501.1:1179648-1210770 GCA_013399095.1 Psophia crepitans | reverse complement strand
CCTGTGCCGGATACCGAGCTGGCAGCACGGCGGTCGGTTTGCGGAGTTGGTGTTTGGGGGTCCCAGGAGATGAACAGGATGGAATTCTTGCTTTGTATTTGCCTGCGTCCTGTTTAAATTTCTTTTGTGGAAACCAAACAAATAATTCTTGTTTAGTGAGTTTGGAAGTCGTAAACATCTCTGTGGCCAGCTGTCCTCGGGGCGGCTACCAGCTGGGTGTTGTGGGCTTGTGGCTGGGACAGGGCCCGGGAGCCAGAGCCCCGCTTCTGCCGTTAACTTACTCTGTGCGGCTGAATAAACAGCATGTATTTCTGTGCGTGCCAGAGTTACGGTGGGTCTGTGTTTTTTCAGATGTTCCTAAAATTATGTTCTTAAGCTCACACTTAGGTACCCAAAAAAGTGGCTGGGCTGTCAAAGATACAGCTGCTGCTGATGTAAATAGCGGCACGGAAGTTCTGTTTTGTTAGCTTGTAAAGTGTGCTTAAGTTCCAAACAGGAAAAGAATACAGAGTAATTACCAAGTGTTATTAGTAAAATTACATAATTATACTAAGAATGCAGTACTGCTAACAAAGCTTTCCTGTGACTTCAACGCCTCATATATTTATAGTACAGGTTATGCGGTTATTTTATAGTGTGTGTTGGCTCTGTCTGTACTGCCTAGAAAGATCGTCTATGACTTCTTTAGAGAGGAATCTTCAGGGAGATGGTACTATGCAGAAAGTTAACTCATTAAGCTTGTATTTGGCTGGTTTTACAAGACCCAGTTTACTTAGAAATGTATTTGTGCATTTGAATACACAGCTGAATTCCTCTTCGGAATATTTACCTAATTTACCTTGCTTTCTTTGGCAACGGTGTGTTCTGAACTGGCTCTGTACAGTCGTTTAAGTACAGGTCTAATGGGTGCTTTGATTTGACAATTAGGTTAACAATGCGTTCAGCTGAAAATTTCAAAGATACAGGTCTTAAATATAGCAGCGTACTAGTACATGGCACACATGGGGGATTGTGAGCATCTTTATATTTTTGTTGGAATTGTAGCAAACAGAAGGGAGAAATTTGTTTTACAAGTCTGTAAAACTTGTCACTATACTGTTAGTACTGTTTTGTATACATGCTTTTTGTATAATTAGTCTGAAACCACAAGTTTGTCTAGACTATGTAATACTTGTTAGATGATCACAGCAGACTGTCAAGTTCAGACTCTGAAATACCATGTGAAGACCTTTTGTTGTAAGCGTGTTCCAAAACACAGCGGTTTTCATCCCCAGTGCTCTACGTTTTAGGTTTAAGGTTGTTTTAGTCCTAGTATCCAGGGCGCAAACATCAATTCTTAATAGCTAATAATTTTCAGAACATGCTCAGCATGTTATTTTGCGCAGCATGGCCTAAAGACTTGTATAGGAGGAAAAAGCTGAGTTAATTATCACAAAGTGCTGTTCTGTTTTCTTCATCCTCGTCAGCCGATATTGTTTAGACTGTTATTTCTAAGAGTAGAAACAGAATTGTAAAGGCAAATGGTTGACCTAGATTCAAGCAAAATAAACCAAATCTCTCGACTTGAACCTATGGATTTTCATAAGAGACAACTCTAGAACACTTGGAAGTCTATCAGAAGCTTATAAATACTGAGCATCTTTACTAACCAGCAGCCCATAATCTTCTATTTTCAGTCATATAACATTAATGCAAAGAATTTCTATATCTCAAAGCCAACATGTTTTGTCACTGTTCCAAATTAAAGCTGACTTGGTCAGATGCAAAATATGCTGCACCATTTTCGGTAATTATCTAATAACTTTACTTGCCTTTCAGGGAAGTACTTTATCTGTGGAAATAGGAGGGCTTTTAAAGTTCTTTTGATTCTGGCAGGATGAAACTTAAGACGTAGTTTATGCAGGAGGACACCTGGCAGCATAAATTGCAGTTTAGCTCACACGAGTGCCTTGATGAAAACACAACCGTATCACGGTTACAAAACCTGCGTCTTAACTGCTCTCCAGCTAACACCACTGGTGAAAAATTTACAACTGTTCTCCCTAAGGAAAACAAAAGTCTTCCTCCCCAGGATAACTTTTTCTTTGCTTTTCATAATTTTGTAATAATTACTCTTTAACTTACCACGATAAAGAGAAGCTTTTATTTCTGGATGTCAGAAGGCCCTTTGTTATTGTACCAAAAATAGACTTGGATCAGTCAAATGTACTTTGACTAGATCGTCAGTTCAGTAATACCGTTTTCTGCACAACCCCCCATCTTACAATTTCATCTGTTATTCTTCATTCCATATCAGAATTGTAGACAATTAAATAGATGTGATTAAAGTGTAAATGCAGTGATATTGGCAAAACAACTTCTGTCAATTTGTGACGTTTTGTATTGTTTTCAGTAGGAACAGGGGCACAGGCTCTAACTGATTGCGAGCAATGTCTTGGTTGGTAAAACCTGCATGCTAGTGAAGATGTTGTGTGTCCAGGATGCAATATTGTTTTACTTGGGTCAGAGGCTGTCAGAAAGACACAATCCCAGATAATATTTGAATCTGAACATTTTGGGTTTTAAGAACTGTCTCGAAAACAAATAAAGCAGTAATAGTCTTTCAGGGCTTTCAGAGGAACAGGACGTTGACACACAAAGGTTTTTGGAGAGAGGAGAACCCTGAGAAAAGTTACCAATTCTTAATTTTAAATGGTCACATTAAAGATTCTCAAAACCAAGCAATCTAACTGTGATAGCAGAAGTCTGAACTTTGCAGTTAGACTGAGTCATTTATTTGGTTGAATACAGTTGAATATTGAAGCGGAGATTATATTATTAGTCTTGGATTAAGAAAACTGTGACCGTAGGAGGGTTGGTGGTTTGGATTTTTTCCTGCTTTTTCTGTCAAGATTATGCTCTTACACTTCCAAAGAAGTCAAACTAGTTTGTGAAGACTTTATCCGTTGATAGAGCCACATCTTCTTGGCCAGCTCTTATCCTTGGTAGTTTAGAACTGAAGCACAATCACAGTACCAAGAATACTATAAAAGAGTTAATTCCTGAATTCCTTTCTGTGTACTTTCTTTGATTCTATTTATTAAGTTGTATTAATGCATTTCCAGTTTGTTGTGAATTTTTGTTTGTTTGTTTGCATGTTTTATATTCAGGTTAAAATCCATATTTAGTATGTTTAAACAATAGATGAAAAGCCTTTAACGTGGTCAGTTGGAAAATATTTTAAATATACTTCCCATTTTAAGATGAGGTGCAACTATTGAGTATAAAACTAAATTATCTAATTGCTGTTTTTAATGCTTTTGCAGCCAGAGTTGGGAAGACATCACTAATTATGTCTCTTGTCAGTGAAGAATTTCCAGAGGAGGTAGAGCATCCTTATTTCTTTTCTGTGTTTTATTTCTATCCTGTTGTATAAAGTTTTTTTTTAAAAGTAAGTTAATAGTGTCTGCTTCAAAATAATGTTTCCTTTTTAGAGGGGAAGAAAAAAAAAAAGTCTAGCTCTGCCATGATGACTTCTGGAAGAGTCATGTGAGTTAGGTTAAATATATCTCTGCGTGAAGATTAGGAATTTAAATTTTATCTGTGTTCCTTGCTTGTTTTTCACATGGTTAATGAAATTAATTTTTTGATATCTGAGGAATGTTAGGGTTTTTTAATCAGTTGAAACTGGTCATATCTGGCAGCATATTTCAACATTGGAGACTCATAAATGGGAAGGTGCTGAAAGAGGCAAAACTCTGAAGTTTGGGGTTTTTTGAGTATTGTTTTTAAAGAGCAAGTAGATTTTAATTCCTCATTCTCACTTATTTTTCAATGTCACATAGTACAACAACCATTTTTTGTAACCAAGACATTGTCTTTATTTCTATTTTGAAGAATGTTTTCCTGACTCTCTGAAGTAAAACACCACCAACAACTGTTACTGCCTTTTTCCAGAATAAAAGTAAAGCTCCTTCTACATTTTATTCCTCTAAGAAAGCAGCACACATTCTCTTTATACCATGAAAAGAACTGCAGCTGCTGCAAATAGTTAAGCTTTTTACATATAAACATGAATGTTTATTTCTTCTGATCACATGTCTTAAAATAGACATCATGTGCTGCTCTTCGAATCTACACTGTGCTGTGTTTAATGCAAATCGGTAGGTTACTCCAGTTCGTGAATCAAGATTGTTAGTATAATTTAGTTCCCAACCTTGTGGGTAAAAAGGAGCTCCCGTTGCTGTTTGTTCTTAAACTGCTCAGGGACCCATTCCTTTGACAGGTTGTTTGGTGATGCATTTAATGAAGTGTAGGCCTCTGTTCACTTCTCCTCTTCTTCCTGCTGTATAATCTAGAATATTTCTCTGAATTTGTGTTGAGAGAAAAAGTGTCATTTATATATAACACATAATCTGCCTGAAGTTACAGAAATAACTTTAAAAAAAAATAATTACATGCCATATAAACTGAAGAAAGAGATATGTACGATTCCTGCAGGTCCGTCACAGAGATCAGAGCTATAAGGTGTGTGTAACAGATGTTTCAGACTTTGAAATAGTGTTTAATATACTGGGTATTATCAGTAATCATTCTTGATAAAGATGTAAGTAAAGCCTGAAGCTTTACAAAGAGCCGTTCTTCTGGTGATTGGCTCTTCTTTTTTCTCTTTTTTTTTTTAATTAAAAGAAAAGTACCATGAAAGTTCAGGGTCAGCAGGTAAAAGGCGATAAATAGGTGTGCAGGAAGTTTTCATTAAAATCAGGTTTAAGCTGATTCTTCCTGAATATGGATTAGTGTTCCCTGGAAAAAAATGGCCACAATCATCGCTAGTTTACAGTATTTCACAGAACACGCTTTTTATCAGTATCATGTTTTGCTGTGTAGGCTTTTCTGAACTTAATGTTTAGCACTGTGTCAGAAGCAAGAAACTTGTCAGGTTATGATTATGTAAAAGTGGAGGCTGGTATTTTGTCTGTCATGCTTGTTTGCAGTATCTTGACTTTTTTTTAACAAAATAATAGACTGTTCTATTTAAAGCTGACTGTTTGGCGGGTGTACGATAGTGTATGACTTTTCCTGACCATCTGGATTTTCTGGATTATCTTTAAAGGCTTTTTCTTGCCGTTTCTTTACAACCCAAGGTTCCACCACGGGCTGAAGAAATCACGATTCCAGCCGATGTCACCCCTGAAAGAGTGCCAACCCACATAGTGGATTATTCAGGTAAGGACTATGCAATACCGTTACTGTCTGATTTGGTATGAAATTGTTTATCTAACTGAATAGCCTCTTGAACAGCTATACTGGTACCAAAGCTCCCTGTGGGAAAAGACTAGATTAAAGTAGAAACTGGTGGAATAAAATTAAATCAGATGATGATGGCTCGCCCCACTAACTCAAAGCCTAACATTAACTGCTGTTGGTACTTCCATGAAAGACAGTCATAGCCATAGTCCGGTGAAGTTAGCGTTCTTTGTGTGACAGACAGAATTACAGGCTCAAAGACAGGTACTTTCGTGGAATTCCAAACTATTTTTCTTTCTTTCAGTGAAGAACTCGGCAAGATGCAGAGGACTTCGCATACCTTATATTGTGTCTTTCTAAATTTCTAGGTTTGGACACCTCATCCTTTTGTGTCAGTTTCATATTTTGTATTTTTGTTTTTTTTCATACTTCGTAATCTACTTGACCTTACTGAATAGATAAAGAGGTTCAGTAGCAAGGTTCATACGCTATCATAAATACGTGCAAGTGTTGTACAGCTAGGAAAAGCCTATCACCATTTATAATAGCAGCCAAGAATTAGCCTATGTTAGCAGATACCTTCCTGTCTTCTCTCTCCCACCACTGCTGAGGAAATATCTTTGGTGGGTTTACCTATTTGGAACAAAGAAATAATGTGTATTTTTGTCATTGGAGTTGACCTCAGATTTATGCGGAGTGAGTTTTTCTGTTGGATTCAATGTTTCATAGATTCAGTTAACAGAAGCTTGGTCTCAAAAAAAAGTAATCATTGACACTGCACTAAAATTAACATATGCCATATTCTGTTCTGTAAGTTTACATTGTAGAACAGTGTTGCTACTTATTATCCCAGGAAGGGGCTGTTGATAAATGTAGAGGGATGCAAACTATGACTCATTCCAGAGAGAACCTGTCTATAAATGTAATCAAGTTGTTCCTCTTTAAAATAGCTGATATAAAACTTGTGTGCAACAGACTGTCTTGCAAGTTAATGGATCAATTTCATTATTGTTACAGCACAAGCACTCTTTAGTGCATTTAATGAAAAGACATTTAAATCAAGAGCTTTCACAAGGCTGTCATAATGAATGTTGTGAAACATCCCAGTTCAGTTTCTTAAGTTTTTCAGTTTTGTTCGCAAAAATGTTTAGTATTAATGAATGGCTTATTCCATTGATCGTAGAAGCAGAGCAAAGTGATGAGCAGCTTTACCATGAAATATCACAGGTAAGTGTGTTTTAGTGTTTACTAGAAAATAGTTTCTGCTTTTGGAGAAATCTTTCCTTTTAAGTTCTCTGCATTAGATGGGCTTCAGTTTGAGTGGAAGGATAAAACGTCTCTTGCTTTTTCTTGCTTGACATTTCATTTTGTTTTGTGCTCTGTGCTATAGTAAACCTTCCTCTAGTTAAGAAATGCAGGTACTGCAATCGTCTTGGTGAATTGAGCTTAAGCTTCATCCTTCCAAGTGAAAGGACAGAACCTAAATATTTTTTTTATCAGTAGACCAAGGGATTGACAGTTTTTATAAAGAAATAATCCTACCCAGGAAAGATAGTTGCAGGTTCTTTCTGTAATGTTGTGTTGCATTTATGAATAGCATGGGATTCTTGGTAATTTTATAATTCCTTCTGTTTCCTATTTTCAGTTTTTTCTCTCACTTTTGCACGTTTTCTGTGCAGGCTGTTGTCGTGTTGTGTTCCATTTCTACTATTTAGTTTGGTACTTGAGTGGAGGCTGCAAATGAGGATTCTTCAGTTTAGATTTCTTGGTAGCATAGATCTCTCTGCAGACATAAGCTGTGAATGTCACACTGGAAAACAGGCTTTTTGGCACTTCTCAGTGTATAAATTATTTGGTTTAAGCTGCTGTTCAGGCTACAAATAGCTTAAACAGTTTTTGAGTAATGGTGGAACTGTTGTTACTCTGATGTTATGTATGGTTCTTAATTTTCTCTGTTGCTCTAGAGACTATAAACAGTGGAATTCCATGCCTTTCCTTTCTTTTCATTTTAGGCAAATGTGATTTGTATAGTGTATGCTGTTAACAACAAGAATTCTATTGATAAGGTATGGAAACACATTTTACCCAATTATTGCTTGAGATGTAACTTGTGCGCTGTTAATTGTTGGCAAGCCAAAAACTGTATTAGGCATTTAAAATGCGTAAGATGGTGTTTGAGATCAAGTTGTTAAGAGAATGTACAGACGTGTTATTGCTATTTCAACAGCTGAGGTTTCAGACATCTGAGATTTTGATCATCTGACAAAGTTGCTCATTAATCAACTCCGTTTGTTACTTGTTTCCTCCTTTGTGCCCTCTTGGGAGGGAAGCAGTAGCAGTTGTAGTCAAACTTGTGCATAGTTCAGTCCTATTAAATTTGAAAATGTATTTTTCATGTTTGTTTTTAACCCCACTTTAGGTAACAAGTCGATGGATTCCTCTCATCAGTGAAAGGACAGACAAAGATAGCAGGTGCATAAGTAAAGATGAGAAGTGTGAATTAGGCTGCACATCGATGGGTGTCAATGGACAGTGTTGAGGATGTTAATTGTTTTAAGAAAATCAAAGTCTAAACTTAAAGTTTATATAAGAAGTCCAAGCAACAAGAGATTTTAAGTATGTAGGTCTGTTACAAATGCCAGCAATGCTATTTATTTTGAATTTCATGGGCAGCTTTTACCAGGTGTGTTTATATTTGTTATTGTATAACTAGTTTTGGCTACATGGTCTATATCGGTTTTCTGCTGATGCTGATTTTGTTTAATAATAATATGTCTTTAATTTTGTCTTTATCTGTGTGTTTTTTGTAGTATCAACAAGAAGTACATTTCTGTCTTAAGCATCTATCAAAACAATTTACTTAAAACTGCTATCATTTAATTTTGCCTATTGGCTGCCAGTGATACTTAATTACATCATGAAAATAATATAATGGCTTCTGGTGGGAGGTAGGATGCTAAATTAAGATAGATCTTTTTACCCCTCTGTTTTGAAAGCTCTTAACCTTTTTTGCTCATTTGTTTTCAGGCTGCCGCTTATATTAGTTGGAAACAAGTCTGATCTAGTGGAATATAGCAGTATGGAAACCATCCTTCCCATTATGAATCAATATACAGAAATAGAAACATGTGTAGAGGTATGCAAGACTTTCTGAAGTTAGAATGAATAGCAAAAAAATACATTCTTGCCAGACATGTATGGCAACTTTTTAATAGAAAAGATCTTTTTTGTTGTTGTTCAAAAGAAAATAGTCAAATATAAGTCATTATCATGGTGAGTTTATATGTTATTTTTCTTTAGAGAAGATTACACTATTGCATGATTCAGTGTTACTGTCAAATTCTTCTAATATTTAGAGCCCACTCATATCCTTGCCTTTAGCACATGTTTTAAATTTAATATTAAGCCAAACAGGTGTGTGCTAAGTATTAAAAATGGAATTAATCTGTGTGGACATGCCTCTCTTTTTCAAAGTAGATACGACTTTTTGATTTCTCTGTTACTGGTATGACAGTAAGTTGTAGTGAGACCTCCTTTATTAATTACTGAATAGATAGAGGGGCTAGATGTCTTTTTTCCAAAACAGCACTGTACCCACAAGAGGGGGCTAGATCTTGAAAAGTGTGATGCTTGCCTAAATTTTAGAAGAAATCACCAAATAGTCAAGAAACTAGCCAATCAATGTAAGGATTTCTCTTTCAGTGTTCAGCCAAAAACTTGAAGAATATATCTGAGCTATTTTATTACGCACAGAAAGCTGTTCTACATCCTACGGGTCCTCTTTATTGCCCAGAGGAGAAAGAGGTATTTATACATAGATTCTGAGAACAAATAATATAGGGGGGAGGTTATTCACTTTCCTGTTCTTTCTTTTCAGTGGACTTTGCATTTCTTTGTGTGTCCTGTTACCACCACCCCACCTTCAAATGTTAAGCATTATATTCCAGAACCATGGTGACTGGTTTGTGTTGTATTAATCCGATCTGTCTTTCCTCTTCATTCAAAGCAACGAAGACAGTTTTTTGTTGCCCATGTGAATTGCTGAGTAAAGTGAGAAGCTTTGGTAGTAGTTTTAAACCCAATGTAATGTGAACAAAATGATGTGTTCAGTTCAGTTCTCCTTTAGATATACCTTTCACAGTAACTTCATTTATTTCAGGGAAACCACTCCAGACTTGGCCTGATTTAAGGGAAAGTACTTTTCTGAGCATCTTGTGAGACTTTGGCAAAAGGCATAAGAAGGAAGTGATGTGGCTGGTTTTTAAGTATTACAGGTAGTTAGCTCAGTGTTATGAAGGAATACGTTTTTAAAAACATTAATTCATGGACAAATACGAATAAAATCTCTAACCATAGCCCCCATGTAGTATTGGGCAGTAGGAAGGTTGCTTCAATTGTAAATATTTTGTTAAGTAGAGAACCAGAGAATAACCCTGTTTTGATTTCTTCCATCAGAATCATCCTTATGAGTTAGTAATGTGATAAAATTGTTGTGCTGAAATCTTTTTGGTTTTCCAAAACTAACCTATGCAATCTGTGTGACCTCTGTGACGAGAAGAGTCCATCATCACTGTAGTTGTTCGGAGAGAATTACCACTGTCTGTTTTCCTTCGCTTGGAAGGTATCCTGGCAATTCTTTTGTCATAGAGATAGTCCCTTTGATCAGTGCTTTGCCTGGTAGATGAATGAGCCCTGTGAAGATTTTCAGTATTTGATGTTTGAAGCTTTCTGAAGCCATAGTTGAAATAGTGAATAGTGTGCTTGTTTAGAAAGAGTTGACTGTAGTTCTAGAGCTGTTTATTTTCGAAAGGCACTGGGATTGCAAGGGCTTTTTTTTTCCCCACAAAAAAAAAAAGTGTTTTGGGAAAAAAATAATCATTCAGTTGCCTTTTTTTGAAGCTTTCTACAGCAATAAGACTGAATTTAGAGAACTGGTATTTTTAATATTTTTTTTAATAACCAAGTAGTGTGACCTTCAGCTTGTGAAGAGCTTGAAGCACTTCTATTAATTAGGTAGAAGGACATTTAATGTGGAATAATTGTTTTAAATTTATGGATATAAATTTGTTAGATCAGGATTTTGTTTCCTCTTGCTTTTTATTTTTGTATATGTGCGCATGAGTGTCTCCGTCCTACAAAGGAAGGCTAGTATTTGTTTTAATGTGATTGAGCTGCCTGATGTCATTTGGTGTAATCTTTCTATATTCAAGCCTAGAAAGACACTGAACTTTCTTTTATTCCTTAGATGAAACCTGCCTGTATCAAAGCACTCACTCGCATTTTTAGAATTTCTGATCAGGATAATGATGGTACTCTCAATGATGCAGAGCTCAACTTCTTTCAGGTAACTCTCTTGCTTATCTTTTCACTGTGCTTGATAGTTGAACTACGTAATTCTAGAAAAACAAGTGATTATTTTCAAGGACCAGTAGTAAGGTGAATTATAAGGGAATCAGGTCTAAATATTAAAGGTCTCAAGTGCAGTATAAAAGAGTGGATCTATAAAAATGGAAGTGGTGTTAATTTTATTTCCAACCCATTGTTCAAGTTCCAGTTCAAGAGCAAAATAAAAAAATCTATTTAAATGAACACGCCCCACTGCATGTATTTAAAAAGACAATCAAGTGTGTACACCTTTATTCCCACTAAGAAATTGGATTGTCCTTTACTAGCTTATCAGAACGTGTAAGGCTGTATTTCATACAGGACGTGCTGTTTGTCCAGCTTAGTAGCCAGTGGTCCTAACACACTGCTCCTTTTTGGTTTTGGGGTTTTTGTGTTTTGTTAGAGAATTTGTTTTAATACACCACTGGCACCTCAAGCTTTGGAAGATGTCAAGAATGTAGTCAGGAAAAACCTAAGTGATGGAGTTGCAGATAATGGATTAACATTAAAAGGTAAGCCTTATTTAACTCTTAAAAGATGTATCTTTGTACAGTTGATAATCATTCTTACATAGAAAAGCTAGTTTTTTGGAATGTGATCTCTGTCTTGATTCTTTTAGACTACAAGGGCTGGGTGTAGTGGCAGTATGGTATCGAAGGATGATTAAACTGAGGAGTACTGGGGTGAATAAAATAAGGTCTTTCTTACTTCTTGTTATTTATTTGGATTCCAAGCTCTGTATATGGATTCAGAAGAGATTGTCTCCTAGATAAATCTGTATCTTGTCTCCAGGCTCACTGTCTGCAAGACTTGTTGGCAAGGTGTGGTGTCTGTCAACATTTTAACAGCTATGTTGTATGGATTTGCTCAGAGCATATGGCAAAAATGAAAGGAGAAAAAACGTTTTCTTTCTGAGCATCAGTGTAACTGCTTTCCTTGTGGAGCTCACATATGTAATAGGACTCGTGAGAAATTGTAAAGAGTGGGAATCTTAAGGCGTACCCTTACTAAACAGTGAAATCTCAGTGTTCGTTAAGCCCTGGAAAGTGCTAAACAAAAATCCTACCAGTTATTTTGATACAGAAAAACTAAAGACAGTCTTCCCTGAGACTGCTCTCCAGGCTTCTTGCTAGGGCTTACTATTTTAAATTGTTGAAAATATTGCTGTCTTTATTTTCATACAGCTGAGTTCTTCTGTAATGCTGGTACTGAAAGAAGCAAACAACAGAAAACCAAGTGGGTTGTTTTAAGGAAACAGTTTCTCGAAGAACACTTTTACGAATAGCATGATTTCTGAGCCTTCAGTCTGCGTCGAGGTTTAAAATCTGAATGTGTATTGCAAGCTTTTTTATTTTCAGTCTGATACTGATTCTATTAAAAATACTTGTAGCAGATAAAGCACTTCAGGCCCTTAAGATTTCATCATTTTGATTTTCAGGTTTTCTTTTTCTACACACACTTTTCATTCAGCGAGGAAGGCATGAAACAACTTGGACTGTTTTACGTCGCTTTGGATACGATGATGACTTGGAGCTTACGCCAGAGTACTTGTTTCCTCCGTGTGTATCTCTTACTTTAGCTATCTTTAACTTGCATGCACTTAATTTATCCTGCCTCCTGCTTTGGCAGGAAGAAAAGGTTATTGCAGTGTGTTTATTTAACACATTGTTAAATCAAGATAAATTATTAAAACTAAATGCAAAGGTCAAATACTAAATATTGTAATTCCAGAAGTCTGTATTTTGAGTTTTAATAGTCTGTATTTCATAAACACACTTAACCACTTCTTGTGTTTGTTTTCAATAAACAGGCTAAAAATTCCTCCAGACTGTACAACAGAATTAAATCATCATGCATACTTGTTTCTTCAAAGCATTTTTGATAAACATGATTTGGTAAGCTTTTAATTTGAGTGTGTGTTGTTATACTTAAGAGCCTTAGTTTGCTAGCAGTTTTACTAGCAAAAGGCATGGTTTTGTCATTTCATTCAGAAACTGGCTCTGCCTTAAGTTACGCAGTCAAAACTAGCCTGCTATTTATATTTCTGTCTACAAGGAGAGTTGGCAGTTACAGTTGTACTACCAAACTTTTTTTAACTAGCTCACGTATATTTAATCTTACTTAAAAGTAAGAAAAGAACAATGATTAAAAAGAAAGCATATCAGTTTCTTATAGTCTGTTTCTTGAATCTTGCAAATGTATAGTAAGAAAATACCAGTTTAGAATAGACATGAATTAAGTGATTTCTGTCTGATACCGTATGCTTTTTTTCAGGATAGAGATTGTGCATTGTCTCCCGATGAGTTGAAAGATTTGTTCAAAGTCTTCCCTTATATGCCGTGGGGACCTGATGTTAACAACACTGTTTGTACAAATGAAAGGGGGTGGATTACATACCAAGGGTTTCTCTCTCAGTGGACGTAAGTGTGATACATCACATTTTAGTAGCTGAGAACTTTGGGTGTGGTAATGTGTTTGTAGATTCTTCTTAATCTAGTAGAAAGAGTAGAAATTTAATAATTGAAAATTGACCCAAGCAGTCAAGTTTTTATAGCCATCCGGTGGCATAATCTCCAGACAACTGTTATAGCCTCTTCAGGATTTGGCCCCAGTGTCTCTTTGAACTGTGGAAATCTCCCTGAAACTTGTTTTTTTCCTGTTGAAAATTCAGAACATGAGGAAAGCATTATTTGCTGAGGGGAAAAAAGTGGATGGTGTGTGGTGATAGGCCTCAGGCAACACTGCCTTCATAGTGTTTTTGTTAAGACTGGTTAAGTTGCCACCATTTACTTTCAGAGTGCTTTTGTCCTTCAGTACTACACAATGCCAGGAATACCTCTGTCATGTCAGTCTGGAGAGAGGAGGAAAAAATTGTTTCAGTGCTGTAAAGAATTGGTGTCACAGATGCTGACAATTTAGAAACTTCTTTCTGTCCCCTCTGCTAGACTAACAACGTACTTAGATGTGCAGCGTTGCCTGGAGTACCTGGGTTATTTAGGCTACTCAATACTTGCAGAACAAGAATCTCAAGCATCAGCAATTACAGGTAATAAGACCAAAAAGTTTGCAACTTAAGAATTTAAATTTAGAAATCTGCTCAAGAGTAAATTGTTTAAACAAATTATCTGTCTTTTTTTTCACTTATATTCTTTTTTTTAACTTCTGCTCAAGTCAAACTTTTAATATTTTTGATTGGTTTTGTGTGTATTTTAATGTAAGTGGACAATTATTTCATGTTTTCACATACATGTATGTATCTATATCTTACGAAAAATATTTGTGTTTTTTCTAAAGTAACAAGAGATAAGAAGATAGACCTCCAGAAAAAACAGACTCAGAGAAATGTTTTCCGATGCAATGTTGTTGGAATGAAAGGCTGTGGGAAAAGTGGAGTTCTTCAGGCTCTTCTTGGAAGAAATCTAATAGTAAGAAACCTTTTACTTACCTCTATATGCTTTTAAGTTAAGGTTAGACATCAAAACCAATTGATCTTAGAGCTTTACTGGTTATTACTGAGTTTGGAGAGTTCTAAGAGGAAATACAGAATTAATGTGGAGGGGTTTGTTTTACTTTTTTTTTTGGGAGGGGGGTGTTTGGTTTTTGTTGTGGATTTTTTGGGGGGTTTCTTGGGTTTTTGTGGTTTGTTTTTTTTTACAAATGGACAAATAGCTATTATGTGCAATAATTACTTTTACATCATGGATTATAGCTATGCATTTGCTTGTGAAATAAACCATAGGCTACTGTAATTTTCATTAATAAATGAAGAAAACAGCTGTTGAGATCTAACTTAAAGGGGCAAGTTGCTGTGATCTAACATGAAATTCTGCATTTTCAGAGACAGAGGCAAATACGTGCTGAACACAAATCTTACTATGCCATTAATGCAGTCTATGTATATGGACAGGAAAAATACTTGCTGGTAAGGTTGCCTCATTATTGTTTGCATATGACTGGTTAATCTTAAAATTCAGTGAATTATTCAGAGCCTTCTACAAACAAATTTCAGTTTTAATTGTCTCTTCATAAATGTGGATTCTCCCCCGCTCCTTTTCCGGCTCTAGTAACTTCTGGTTTTACATGTTGCTAATACTTTAAACTGAACCTGTTCAGGACCTGTTAGTTTTGAAACCTTGACCTAGATTTACAGAACCTGATCCATTATGTTTATGCTGTAGGGCATCCAGTTATAGCATATGATAAATTATCAGCAAGCAATCTACCTATTCAGTAAGGAAGAACCTGTCACATAAACTTTAGCCATCCTAATCACCTTATCTTCAGTGGGTGAAATATTTTCTTTAAAGCTTGTTCCACTGTAATTTTCCTTTATGATCATATGGTATCTTTCTTTGTTTTCCAAGATCTAGTCCTCTTCTCTGTGGTTTTCCTCTGCCAATCTAAGACTTTGTGTTAAAGTGAATGTAACTTTTTTTTACGCTGGGGTTGAGATTGCCTGCAGATATGGTGCTAACAGCTCACATATGTTGGCTGTATGGTAAATTCCTACTATTTTTTTTTTCATTAATTATGCCTGTTGTCAGTCTCTTAGTTCTAAGGATACATAAAAATGAGCCATAAAAATTATGAGGGGAAAAATGTTATAAAATTCCTCTAACTGCGTAATGACAAAGCTTGTCTTCCTCTCCGACCATCTTTTTTTCCAGCTACATGATGTCAGTGACTCCGAATTTTTAACTGACGCTGAGACCGTATGCGATGCTGTCTGCCTGGTATATGATGTCAGTAACCCTAAGTCCTTTGAGTACTGTGCCAGGATTTTTAAGGTTTGTGTAGTTTATATATACAAACCTTTATTTTTATGCATCTTTTCACTGACAAAATATTCAGTGTCAGTTACTGGTCCTATACACAAGCTGCAGTGTTTAAAAGGCATTTTATTTATGGGTGCTGGTTTATATATGGCTGATGCATTAAAAATGCACTTTTTTTATTCATACGAAGTTAATGTTTACTTGCCTAGATAGAATATTCTGCTAGTAGAAATGCCTGACTTCAGTGCAATGAATATATCTTTATGCTGCTGCAAGTAAGTTCAAGTCAGGCTGTTCCTGGCTGAATGTATCATACACTATTTCTTTCACCTTTTTTTCTTTACATTTGCAGCAGCACTTCATGGATAGCCGAATACCGTGCTTAGTGGTAGCTGCCAAGTCTGACTTGCATGAAGTTAGACAGGAATATAGTATTTCTCCTGCTGAATTCTGCAAAAAACACAAAATGCCTCCACCTCAAGCCTTTACGTGTAATACAGTTGATGTGCCGAGTAAGGATATCTTTGTTAAACTGACAACTATGGCAATGTATCCGTAAGTACTTGAACCGCTGTATTTTTCACATTGCATGGGTCACTCACACTACCACTGCATGTCATTGTTAGCCACGAGGATGGAACTGCCTCGCTGAGATTTAGCAACAGAGAGACATAAGTGATTTCAGTAGAGTCTTCAAATGATTTTAAATTGGGAAAGTTGGTATGCATCCAACATACGAATCAGTGTCAGCTGTTGTTGCTAAGATGTATTTTAAAGAATACACTACTTCATCCAGCTTCTGTTGCAAATTCCAATGAATATGGAGGGTTCTGTCCTTACAGTGGGTGCATAGCTCAATATGCCAATAGTAGTATCTTGGTATTTGTGAGATACTCGTGAGTAAGTTGTACCATAGTCCTTGGTAACAGCTCAACGTGACAGTTGATTACAAATAATGACACTCTTTTGTGAACAGCAGTTCCCCCAATGCATTGCTTGGAGCTTTTTTATTTTCAGGCTGTTTGTTACTATGTGCTTCACTTAATTAATAGATCTTACCTTTTTTTAGTAGGATTTCTGTATAAACACCTTTTGGGCTGCAGATAGAAGATACTTAAGCTCGTGTTCTTCACTACATCTCTCACTGTTGCTAAGCTCACTTTGCATCTCTTTTTTTTGGTGGGTGGAGCTATTAATATGATGTTGAACTACTGAATATTACAGCAGGTGGAGTCTAGTATGACAGCTGACATTTGCTTTAAATGAAATAGAACTAATGTCATTTTCACCCAAAATAATAGGATTTTTTAAAAAATATTTGAAACTTTATTGAATTAGATTTGAAAAGCTTTTGTTTTGTTTCTGTTCTTTGTATTTATTTTGTAGCGCTGGAATACTGGGAAACCACTAAAGTGTAGCACTGACCAAATGTCTTGTCATATCAATATTTCTGCTTCTCCCTTAGTTTTCAAGCATGTGTGTTTGTTAGGGTGGGAAAGGTCGAGGTAACTGTCACTTTGTAAAGTGTGCATTCAAAGTGGTAGAAAACGTGGCTTACTTTCCTTTGAAAAAGGGGTGTTATCTATTGCTGTGCAGACGTACTCAGATACTTTCCTTACAAACTTAAATTCAGCAAACATTTTCATTCACATTTGTGCTTTGCTATAAAGATCCATCTATGGTGGTGATGCCAAAATGTCCAAGATGTAGAACATCTAACCTTGAAATTCTGCACAGCTGTAGTTGTACCCTTGCTTCCCCAGTGTATTTTTTTTTTCTCCTCTCCTTACTCATTCAAATGTACCTTTTATTCCTAAATCTCTCTTGGTTGTGGCACAGTCCTAATGTGCACCTGATTTTATGAGCAAGATTTCAACTCCTGTCCTTCTGTGTGTTTTCGCAGCCATGCCCGGTTACGCTGTATGTGCGCCTGCAACAGGTGTACATTTTGCATCTGTCAGAACTTCCTCAACTCAGACTTGCTGCAATCTGTAAAGAACAAACTCTTCACTGCAGTTCTTAACAGGTCCTTAACTTTATTTACTAGGTACCAGGTGTGCTTTTAAAAATAAAGGTTTTTTGAAAAAGCAATTGGTAACCTTATATACTGCAGATTTTTCACTCCATATCCACTAAATAGGCAGATACTTACTTTAATAATTGTCATAGAACTGTCAAACTTTGTTTAATTTGAAGGTACTTTTGGTCTTTCGAGCTTAGTCCAGTGATTTCTTTGAAACGTTACCAATTTGGTAGCTGATTCAGGCACTTAGTGTTTGCAAAAGTACTGTGGAGGAACTAGGATTGTGTTTTTAGGGAACTGGTAATGGACATTAAGTAGTGTCTATAAATCTGTGTAATGTGTCTCACTTGAGACATTATGGGTTTGTTTAGTATTGATTAGAGGTAGTGCCTCTCAGATATGCTACACAAATATTTTCATAAAGGCACAGCTTGACTTATAGCAGCATCGTATAACGTATGACATGTTTATAATTGCTAGCTTGATATTTGAGAATTCATAGAATTTCTGTGTGTATGTGTGTTATGCTCGGTTTACACAAAGAGTGGATATTTTGTGTAAAAGAAATCTGGAACTTTTAACAACTAGTTCCTCTCTGAATATAACATGTAAGAAGTGGTAAGTGGTTAAACACTTTGCATTTGTTGATACTTTGGAAAAAACAATTGGTAAAGAGAAAGAACTGGTTTTCAGCATTGAAAACAGTGCTATACCTTGTCCTGTGTGTACTGCAGACAGTTTTTGACACACACGATTTACTAACACCTCAGCACTTGTCATCTCACCGCGGCAAATGGGAGTTCAAACCGAACAATTTTTGTAGTGCAGTAGTTCCATCCCTTATAACCTTCTTGAAAGCAACTATGATAAATGTGGTTCTTGAAGGCAACTGTGATAAATGTGTGTGTTTGAAGGCCATGGTTAAAATATCCTCATGTGCTGCTGGTCCATGTATGTTACTACTTTTTACTGTTTTCAGATATAGCTGCTCCAAATAAGAGTGGTGGTCTCCTTTAAACGCAAGTTACACGCATGTAGGAGACCTACTGATATACCCACCTATAATATTGAGCATCTTAATGAAATACCATGTTAATCCAAGATGAAAGTGTTAACTGTAGAGTGAGAATTGAGAGAAGGGTGAAAAACTCATTAGGTTAGGAAAAGACTATGAATATGAGTGAAACTGTTCATGCTGCATCTCTTCTACAGCAGTCGTCCCGTCGACAAAAATCCCGTGAAACAGCAATCTTTTTGCATATTGTCGGTCTAAAATTTCACTCAGCAGTCACTACTGGAAAATCACAGCTCTTCATTATTGAGGATGAAATCACCTCTACAATGTATCCTCATTTTTTGGTGTGGTTATAGGTTGCTAGATTAGCTGTCGTGGCTTGTTTCTCTCTTGTATGGGGCTATGTTGGTTTTGGCTTTGAGTCCTGCATTAGACATTGCACTTAGTTCCTCTGAAATACTGTCAAGTGCTCAAGATATTGAAATCTTTTATATGAGAATTCTCAGGATGCTGTCATTCCACACCTTGTCACTAGATAGTGTGGAATAAACGTTGGAAACTACTACTGCCTAAAAAAAGTCTGTGATTCAAGGTAAGGAGTATTCCTCACAGGCTTTTCCACTAACCTTACAGAAAGGAGAAAATGTCTAGTAGAACCTCTTTGTCTGTAATCATCCAGTTAGTCACCAGGGTTTTATTGCAGGTTGCCAGCATGCTTACTTCATTTGACCAACTCTCTTCCTAGTTAGCTCTTCAGGGGTGTTTCCTTACCGAACACATTGCTGCAGGTTATTCACCATTCAGTACATGGAGTACTGTATTACTGCACGTATAGTAGAGATGAGGTATCTGTAAACAAGAGGAAATAGCTCCTAATTGTAGACTTAGATGGGTAGAGAGGTTTTCTTACTTAAGAATGTTAGCTGTTAGATGCATTTTTTAATCTAATGATCTGTGATTAGAGAAAGCATTTGAATCAAGAAGGATTTTCTGATGTAGTTAGTTTATGTAACTTCTTATGTTGCCTTCACAAGTGTTTACTGTGAGGTCAGGTAGTTGGGCAAAAGTTAGGTAACTGATGGGTAAAGGAGGTTTCTCAAGAGTACTTATTCATCGAATCACAGAATGGTTTGGGTTGGAAGGGACCTCAGATCATCTAGTTCCCTATTCTGAAGTTTTAGACACTGCCAGTAAGTACTGAAATTTTTCATATTGGACCCTTCCTGTATTATTTGTTGTTAGGTAATACTTAAACACTGCTACCAAGGCAAAATATAGTATCACATTTAAATAATTCCCACCTTAGTAATTAAAGGAAGAACATTGCCTCTGTGCAACTGGAAACCTGTTCGTGCCCACCTTCAGTTTCTCTTGTATGGAAAACATCAGAGTCTCTCCCGAGGGTTTGTAGGCGATCAGAAAGGCAAGTTCAACAAACGTGGAAGTTCAGTTTGGAGACGTTTGTTGTGCAGGAACAGGATTGTTGGTTTGAACTGCCCAGGACCACACTTTATTGCTTCTTTGAGGAATTAGGCACTGCATTCAAATCACTATTCATGCATGTATGAGACTTGTTACTATCCTGTAGTATTTTTTTATATTTTTAATTTGTTCTTTCCTTTAGGTGTTCATTTGTATTTGTCTGGCTGGCACTTAATCTCTTTTTACTACATTGTTTTACCTCTTTTTAAAAGCAAAATTTCTGCTTGTGTCATTCTAACTTTAATGATAAGCTTGAATTTCTGGCAGCTTTTTTTTTTTTTTAACTCCAGAGCATCAATTTTTAGTGTGTTTTTCTGCTTGCTTGGTTTTAAATCATTTGCTTGTTGCCTTGTGCTTGTATAGTAGTGGCATTTTTCTGTGAGCTAAGTTCATTTAAAAATAAAATAATTCTAATGCATGAGAATTGTGTTGTTCAGTGAGGGAGACGGCTCAGAGCATGTTTTTCTTCCTTCCAAAGTTTTAAAATATTGTGGAACAGAAGTGAAGTTCTACTTGCATATGAAACATGATTGTTTCAGGAATTATTTGTATGATGTAATATTTTTTTTCTTCCTTCTGTGAAATTAAAGTTAAGACGATAGTTTCATTTTCCTGTAATAATAGGAAAATTTTAAGATTATAACCCAGGATTTATTTTTCACTATGTGCAGTGTATGCAGCTTATTTTTCAAAACTACGGTGTACTGCCATTAAATCTAATTGCAGAAAGCTGTCTGGATACTTAGGTGTCCCCCAAATTAGGACAATATAACAATTTTTTACTCAGCTACTTTCTTCCTTCTCTAAACTGTTTAATGCCCCATACTGAATAGAAGTTTGCAAAGCTACATCCCCTGTTTTCTTTCCAAATAGAATATATTGAATTGGCATTTTATGTTCTATTTAGGTTTTGTAGATAATAGGATGCACTCAGAGCTTTTCACATTTTAGATGACTAATGCATGGGGAAAAATTGTAACTGCTGGAGTTGGTTTGCATCCTAGGAAAGTATGTGCCTGAAGGGAAGCTGCAGCAGCTTGCACATGTTACATGATGGTTTTGGAATTCAGTTGCTTATATTTTATTGTTAGAACGTATTGTCTGTCAGAGCAGGCTGCTCCTGCTTGCTGGCTGCAGTAGCTTGCTTGTAAGTTTGGCGTGAGTAGCCATGTGACTAGCTTGCTGGTCTCACCAGTGTGCTGTTAAAATGCTTTTTTAGTCAATACAGGAATGTTTTTGAACTTCTGTAGTTAAGGTTCAGTCTTCCCAGACTTGGGATTCTTCTGCTGCTGACATGGGGAGAAGTGTCAGTCGTGGCCCATAACTCAGCAATTTTCTGTGTGTAACCGTGACAGGCATGCTCAGTTAACCTCTTGGGAAGTGCATGTTGCAAACTTCTTGTGAGTTGTTAAAGCCCCTTAAAAGAAAAACTGTACAGATTTCAAAGATGTTATTCAAAAAGTGATGAGTTGCTTGACTCACTATTACAGGTAGGTTGATTAAAAATATGTCCTTTTTTCCCATAACGTGCATTAAAATCTGAATTTTACACCAAAGGCAAAATTTCTAGACTTTCTTATAGATGTGGAACTAATTGTGTGATTAAATGCACACACTAATCTATTTGGGAAGTTTGAAGTTATTCTTACTAATAAGCAAGAGTTTTATTCATGGAGTCCTAACTACTACTCTGTGTGTATATGTGCACATCCATATACAAGTTTTACCTTTGGAGAGAATAATTTTTCTAATTCAGAGTTATTCTCTTACTAGCACTGAGAGAAATGTATGGAGAAAATGAGAAAAGTATATATTTGAGAGAAGTTGTTCTGCATTATTGTCACCTTCATGTTAAAGAACCTGTGCTGGAAACAAACGATCTTTTTTGTTATCGCAGGGTTTTGGTGGTTTTTTGGGGGTTTGCGGTTGGGTTTTTTGCCTTTAATGGCAGCTAAACAATAGTAGGAATCAAAAGTTGCAAAAATGGAATTTATGACAGTGTAAGGAACATTTAAGGAACAAAAATTGGATTTATTTTTTTTTTCAAAAATGTAAAGCAATTGGATATCCATAGTGTGAATTTCAGTAAATATTTTTTGACTTCTTATTTTTTGGGCTGAGATGTTCAGAGGGCCCTAATTATTTGTTATTGAAGTCAGTAGATTTCTTCGAGTTTATAAAACAAACCACTGCCTTGATTTAGTTCCTTTGTTTAAATTAAAGAGCCTCTTACTGTTAGGCTTAGAAAAGGGATCAGAGTCAATTTACTCTCCCTTCAGACATGAAAAGAGAAGTTTTTCATGACTGAGAATATATTAACTTTTTAAAAGGATGACGCGTGCTCAGCAAGTTTTGCGCATACCATTACATTTGGACATGTGCAAAAGTCAAACCAAGGCAAATTATGGATAGAAATCAGAAAATCAGATGTGAGAGATAATGCTTTATGAAGCAGTGCAAAAGCATTCATTTGAAATTTAAACAGTGATTTGCACATTTAAATGGATGGTTTTAAAATTATACAAATAGTTGGGCATTTGAATTAAACGAATTAAACTTCAGAGTTGTTAGTTACACAAATACTCACCCAACAGAGCTGTATCTCTGTGGTATATCTCACATAATCTATTAAAATAATTTTACAAGTGATGTATTTTACATAAAGAGATAAGTTTTATAATTTACAGATCTGAAGACTAAAAAAATTACAACATGTAGTGATAAAACAGAGTCGTTAATTGAGTTATCAACAGTAATGAGATCTTGTTTCAGGGCTGATGTATTGGAGTCAGTCCAGTGTGTTTAGCACAGGTACTCTAGCTCGTGCGTCTGGCACAGGAGTGTTGCAGCATCCTGTGGACACATGAAAGTTGAGGCTTTGCGATTGGAGTGGGAAGAGATGCAATTTCTTAAGCAGATTTCTTTGTCCTTAAAGCATTTAGCTACATAAAATCATATATTTTACTCAGCTCATCGAAAGTACAAACTCCATTTATTTCTGGTTTTTCCCCAAGCATTAAGTTTTTAACAACTGCACAAGAATCAGGGGCTAGATGGCTAAAAACTGTAAATTCTCTGGGCTTTGTCATTTGAGCATATTTGAGACACTCGCTGTTGTTGAGCCATGCTATGAACTGCAAACTGTGCATGTGTGTGAAAAGGTTAAGACCCTACATAGATGAGTTGGGGGCCATGCTGTTAGCAGACGAGGAGAGCAGTATTATGCAGCAGGTGCACGCCGTCAACTCTGTAGAAGATTCCATCTTCATGGAGTCATCTCTTGGTCCACGTTTACTTGAAGACAGGTAACAGCAGCCAAACTAAGGTGACCTTGCCATTGCCTTTCCCTTTCTTCCCCTCAGCAAACCACTTGACATCTAGTTTGCAGAGAGTTTGTCAAAACTAGCTGTAGAATTTGTGAGCAATTAATAAATTTGATCTGTTCCATAACCCAGCAAGATATTCTTAAATAAGATTAGGATTTTTTAGAGACCAGCTGTGTTTCGCTGTTTGTGCACCTAAGAGCCTGTCCTTCAGCGTGTGGTATTACAGTACACTGATGACCTGTGTGGCTTATGTTGCTCCTGCAAATGTCTGCTAAAGAATATCCTAAACTGGTTTTGTGTATTTTGATAGCAAGTAACAATTCCTGCTTTATTAAACAGCTTGTATGCAATAGCTCTACAGTTCACACTATACGAACTCTCTCGTGCACCGTGTATGCCTAGGATCTCTGTGTGCTCCTTGTACTTAATATTCCTGCAGCTTTCACTGAATAACCCGTGATGATTAATACAGGCTAAAATACGTAGGCTAGTGAAGTTCTGTTGTAAGTTCTATCTTAAACAAAAGCAAACAAACAAACAAAAACTTCACTATTGTTTAGAAACTTCTCGTGCTTTGAATTATGGCATTTATGATAACTTGTTTTGAACGTTAGCTCCTGCTTTATGGTAAGCTGTCATACTTGAGACTACTTTTGAGGCTGGCTAGCCGTGTTTAACTGAGCATGCTCACAAACTTCTTGCAATATGTGGGAGAGTTGGGTCATTGGCTGTCTCTACTGTCATGCAAGAAGTGGCTTTTTATGTCATACAGTCACTTCATACTGTTGTTACACCTTGTCTTTTTCTGTTCATGCCATTGTCACTGCTTGTTTCACTAGCACTCTCTCTTAGCTTCCAGCTTGGTATTGGATGACTGTTTATTGCTGTTCTTGTGACTGTACTGGGAAGAAAGGGATTTACAAATGGTCCTTTTGATTCTAGCTTTTGGAAAAATATTACTTGCTACTTGTCAGTAAACTTTTTTTGGGGGGGAAGAAGGATAAGTAGATATTCAACAGGACTGGAAAGTTTTTCATGGAAGAGCAGAAATATGCAAACTCAACATTGGAGAAAAAAAGATTTTGCTGGACAGAGTTCTTCTCACTATCAGTTATCAATTATTTTGTAGCTATTTTTGTTTTCCTTTTTGGAATGCTTGCTGGTACTCTCAAAGAAGACACGCTGCCCTCCACACATTCATGACTAATGATCTGCTCCGACATTTCTCTTCAGCTGTGTGAACACTCTGACTTTAGGGAGATCTACTAATGTGATCAGGCTGCAGATCAAATCCTAAGCTTTTAAGGAAAGTAAAATGACTGTATAAGTATTTGTACGGCTGAATTATAAGCTGCTTGCCTGTGACAAGTGTAGTGATGAATTTCCAAAAGCAGAGTAGTTTAGCACAAGTTGTCTGATATTCCTGTCATGGAACTAACGTGGTTTTGTATGTATGTTAAATTTTAGGCATGTGACACAAGCGGACCTCAAGAGCTCTACATTTTGGCTCCGAGCAAGTTTTGGTGCTACTGTCTTTGCAGTTTTGGGTTTTGCTATGTACAAAGCATTATTAAAGCAACGATGATCTGAGAAGAAGCACATCTGGCCCTACCAAATAAATAAAAACACTTTTATGTACATTCTGAATGCTTTAAATTCTGCTAGAAATATTTATATATGCAGAGTTACTTTATTAATATTTGTAATTCATGCATAAGATTATTTTAAATTATAGCTCTAACTACAGTATTGCGTAATGCGTGGAAAAAAGAATTGCATCTTAACAGCCAGCTAAAATGGCTTGTGAGGCTGAAAGGGAATTTGTTGTAAATAACCTGTACATATTAAAGCAGTAAGACATTGCTTCCCAAAAAGCTATTCAAAATACTGTTCTTGGATGTTTCACCATGGTGACATACTAGTGTATAGATTAAATTAATTTTTGGTTGAGTAGGTTCAACTCAAGGATCATACTTCCTCAAGGATTGCGTATTTATTTCACATTCATCTGAAGTGACTTCATCTTTTTGGACTATAAGCTGTACCAGGCAGAATCTGTGATTTTCATTCTTACCAATTCTTTTTAACTGATGAACAAATTTCCCCACTAACTGTATTTCAAGAAAAAGTCACTGTTGCTGTCCTGGCCTATGATTTTGTATGTTACATGACCAGTGACATATTTAGCAGTCTGATACTTCTTTTAAAAGGAAAACCATGCATTTCAAAAACTGCCAGATCAACTTCGTATGCCGTGTGTAATTCGTGTTCTTCATTTTCCACTATGTTGTGTTTTATAACCCTTATGAATCAGATGAGCAAATTTGTATATTATAAATGTTTATAATTCAGAAAGTGGTGTTAATTTCTCACATCTGTCAATCATACCTGTGGAAAGCTGTGTATAAGATAAAACTAAAATAGTACACAGTGCCTATTCTACTGTAGTATGTTAGTGCATGGACCACAGTGCATTCTGTAACTGGCTAGAATTACCGATAGACACAGCTTTTTTAACGATCAAGTAAATCAAACATTAATTC
The DNA here is from genome assembly GCA_013399095.1 of Psophia crepitans. NCBI lineage: Eukaryota > Metazoa > Chordata > Aves > Gruiformes > Psophiidae > Psophia > Psophia crepitans. The sequence continues at coordinate 1,184,995 of VWZZ01001501.1, read as the reverse complement.
CTCATGACAAACCTATTTTTCCATTGCTGGCCTTTTCAAATATTTCAATAAAATAACTATGTACTGTGTTTGTGGTTTGGGTTTGTTTGGGGTTTTTTTAATGTATTTCCCCTGCCCTGAAGGGTGGTCCTCAGGAAACCTTGTCCTTTATCTAGGAGAATACTGTCAGTGCCTTCAGGTGTTGGATCTTCAGTGACTTGGCTTGGTAGTTTCTTTGATCTGTTGTGTGACTGTGCTGCCTCCGTTAGAGGTTTATTTCTGATTTTTACCAGAAAACAAGTTACTTATGTGATATTCAACAGCAGAAACACAAATACGCAGTCAGCCATGGACGTTGTGATTACTGTCAAGGACTGGATCTACAGTTACGATTCCCACTCGCCTTCCCTACGTGCTGTCTCACAGAGATCTCGTAAGTTGTATTAACAACAGCTCGGTCCGTGCCAAGCGCTGGAGCGTTGTAACGGCCGTTCCCGTGGGTGGCTGAGGTTGGACCTGTGAACTTCTCTGTTGAGCCTGTTGCGGTATCTCTCTGGAGGAGAGCGGTGCGGGCGCTGCTGCCGGACCTGGAGCAGTTGGCTCCTGCTGGGATGGGCCGTGAGCACAGCAGCGGCTCGGTGCCCGCGTGTGCTGGGCGTGCCCGGGACGCGCTGGCTCTGGGGAGACCCTTCGCACCTCACACAACCATTGAGTGCCTCTTGAGCCCTGCTCTCCCTAAAGGGCTGCTGTCAGGGCTGTGGGATTGCTACCGCTCTAGGGAAATGTTCATTGTCGGGCGAACGTTTTCAGGTTAGTTAAATGCCCTTTCCAGGGTCACCCAGGCACGAGAAGGGACGCGTTTCCGTGGAAAGACAACACGGTGTGAGGCGGGGCCGCGCCGGCCTGAGGAGCCGCCGCCAGGAGGCGCGCTGNCGGGCACCGGCCCTTGCTGTGTGAAGCAGCGCCGTCAGTTCAGCCAGCGCTCCGATACCGGCGGGGGAGAGCTGCGGTGGGCTCCCTGGGCCGTCCCACACGGCCGCGGCCCGACCGTCCCTGAGGAAAACGCCGGTCCGGCCGGCAGCGCTGGGGCGGGTCGCGCCGCGCGGGAGAGAAACGTCCGTGCCCTGAGGCGAGGCGCTGCCCTCCCTCACGGCGAGGCCTGCAGGGGCTGCCGGCGTGCAGGTAAAGGACGGAGTAGATCACTACGTACCTTCATAAAATCAGCCCTTCTCCATTGGTTTAGGGAGGGGAATTTGCTGAGACTGAACGCTGGGAAGAGAACCCAAGCGCTGGTACCCAGCTCTGCTGCAGCTCCGTTTGGGCGGGTGGCTGGTGTTCAGCCCACGTAGCCCCCCGGGTCAGAGTTTCGGTGTTGGCTGTATCGCTGCCCAAGACCTCCTGGATCCTGTGAGGATTACAGTTGCTGTGAGGGGAAAATATTCTACTCACGGAGCACATAACGAAGAAAGTCCAAAACGTTGAACTATTGCTGTTGAGTGCTGCTTGGTGGGGAGGAGCAGAGCCCAGTCCACTCTCAGCTCACTGGCACTCTCCGAACAGTGATTTGTTTTCTTTCCTCTGATCCTGTCAGTTTCCTAACAACTTCTTTCATTGTATTTTCCAAAACCAGGCTCCATCTCCTCTTCCTGTTCAATTTGGTGTGTGAATCACCTGGCCGTGGTGTAAAGTCACCAGGAGGACAAAGATCTCAATCCATCTTCCTCAGAGACACATCCTTCGCCCCTCAGCTTTGACCTCCTGTCTGAAAATTTGTCAGTTCAGGATTAATTGTAAGCATGACTTGATTTTATGTTGGAAATTAACCTTGAGTTACTAATTGTTCTCCATATCAAACAATTCTTTTAAATTGGAACGAACCTGCCAGTGTGTGCTGTGATCCCATCAGGTGACAGTTTAAAAGGAGCAGAGACAGATCTTCAATACTGTAGAGATGACCTAATAGGAGAGCTCCCTCTTAAGACAATGACCCAAAAAAGGATTAATGGTGGATTTAATTATCCCCCAGCTATAACCAAAAAGACAGTTAGAACCAGCTGCAACCAATAACACTACTGGGGCAGAAGAGAGCTGCAGGTGGAAAGACTAGAGTCTGTATTTTCAGTTCTGGACCTGAAAAAGTTCTAAGTATAACACGGGGAACAGGAAGAGTCAAGAGGATAGTCTTTCAACACAAGTTAGAAATCAGAGAAGAGACTCGACTTTACTTTTTCCCATTATTCCTTCTCTTCGGGAGGGAAAGTATCCATGAATCAGGGAGAAGCCAAAAGGCAGCACATACAGTCTAATTCATACTGGTCCTAAAAGATGAACTGGTATTGTCCCAGCCACAAGGAGTATCACTGGTAATGAGAGAGCCCTGTTACCTTTTGGACACAGTGTAAACTTCAATCCCATGCCATCTGTGGTCCCTGCCATTTTCATGGGTCTGAAGGAGTTAATCTGACTGGTCTGATCCAGTCTCAACTTTGTATGTGCTATTTAAATTATTGCTAAGGTTGTATTTGGGTGCAGTGGTTTTGGATTCTGATCTAGAATACTGCATTTTTCTTCAGAGTTTGCCTTCCAGGGCTGGCCAGCTGGCTGAGCTCTGGCAGAGTAACCAAGCTGGGTAGGTTGCTCCATTTAGTTCCAATTGTGAGAGCTGGGCAGTTTTGTAAAAGCTCTTTGGGGCAACTTTGGATGGGAAAAGGACCCATGAACAAAGTGTTTTGGTTTGCTCCAGGAGGCTTAGCTAACAGATGTTGGCTGGGTCCCTACTTGGAGGGCTTTTTATTGCATATTCATGAGCTGACCTTTTTAGCCACTTCCAGTGCAGGAAGGACATATATCTACATTTTGTTTGCAGTACTAGGAATATAAAAGGTGGCCTACATGACTGAATGTGAAAATGGCTTGGGGTTTATTATTTCAAGTTCTTTCTGTCTAAGTTTCTCCTGAAGCCTTTCTGTGTTCTGTCTGCATCTGCTCAGTGGTGGCCCACAGTTCCCTAGTTTCTCTAGCAATTGCTGTTTTCCAAGGTAGTGTCACCAGAGTATGCAGTGGGGAGAAACGACAGTCTAAATTAAGAGACTCTTACAGACTTGGAAGATGATAATTTGTCTGTAACAAAACTCCTCATTAGAATACTGTTAATTTCCTTTCTGTGACAATTATAGCACAGCACTAGCTCATATGTGCAATGTGCAGAGATATTTCCCTGAAAAAAAAAACCTATCGTTACCACTAGTGAAAAACATTCTTTAGAGGGGAAAAATGAACTTGTAATTTTGCTGCAGTTTTCCGGTTTAGTGGGAGGTTAGTGTTAAGGTAAGGTTTTGAGGGTTCTCCTTGTTGTTTATTGCATTTGTGTTAGACTTAGTGGTTAGCATTTTCCCGCCAGCATCTGGAATCAGAGGCAATACAGAGCTCCGGAGATGGCAGTCCCCAACTGCGTGGAACCTGTTACCCCTGAAATTCATCTCATATATTCTCTCTTTACTTTGAAATCTCGCCTCCCTCTTTCCTACAGACATCTTTAAATGATTGCTGTTTCTTTCTGTTGGCAGAGCATATTTTTGCTTATCCATCTGTTTTGAAGTTTTGATGAGGTTTAGTTTTTTAATCAAAAAGAGATTGTTTTTATAATAGCTGTTTAGTGCTTGAAATATTTTTGCAGGGATGGTGTTGTATGAGTAAAGTGGGTTAGTGCTTCTCAAAAGTGCTGGCTTTGGTAGCCTGTTCCTAGGCTTTGGGAGAGCGGGCTGGACAGGTTCTCAACAAGCAAGAAGTGGATGCTGTGCTGAAGGAATAACCTTTAAACCCGAAGAAGGTCTGCTCTGTTTAACTGATGATGTAACTGATGATGACAGTTTTGGTCATTAAGCGTAGAGAAGCCCTCTTGTTCATCAGCTGCACTGGAGAGCCTTGAAAAGCTTTTATTTTGTTGTCATTCGCCCACCTGAGTCCCGAGGTGGAAAAGTTCTGCTCTTCAGGTCCACATCTTTCACTGGGTTTACATCTTTCACTTACTTTAAAAGTTTTGCTAAAATCTTCAAAGTACTGGAAGGGACATTTCTTTAAAAATATCTTTTGGATAGGATTGGGATCAGCTGGGCTTAGAACCATGACCAGAGGGAAGGTTTTTTACCTTAGGACTCCTTGAAGATAATAGATTGCTTTCTAATGTTTGTTCAGGATGCGGCATTTGGGCAGTGCTACAGGATAAGGTTATCAGCTTTTCCATTCGTTCCCCAAATATGGATCATTTGCAGGATTGAGGTCTCCTGCTGGTTTTGCCAAGGGATCGGATCAGGTGTCAGAGGAGATAATGCCCTTTACTTGACCTTGCTCAGCTGTCTGGGATGATATTTTAGCCCTTGGCCCTGACCTTAAATTAGCACCAGTCATGCAGGATGCTGAGAGGTGGAAATGTGCTGTTTTCTGTACGTAGGTGCCGTTCATGTGGGTACATGGAAAGATCTTAGCGCTATTCCCCTTTTCCTGCAGAAAAATCTTTTAGTAGCTAAGAAACTAGGACCCAGCGGGTAAGAGCACAGGCTCCTGTGGTTTCCTGTCACTATGTAGGATGAATTTAATCTCCATCAGAAGTAATACACAGTATGAAGTTCACAACAGCTGTGGATGGGGACAGGTAGCCTCTGCTGTATGGAAGGTCCCAGTCCTGTTCCAGAGGTATTCTGTCTGGGGTTTTTGTTGGTGGTGGTTTTTAAGCACATTTGTAGGGAAAGGTACTTCAGAGGTACTTCTAGCTTGGTTCTGTCTTGGTGGCTGAGGTGTGCCTGACCTGGTATTGGAGCTCTTGCATCAAGAAAACATGGCCTGTGATGCTGGGCCCTCTCTGCTCTGGCTCTGGGCTCCGAGGAGCTTTGGCTGTCAGTGCAGCAGGAAGCAGAGGCACTGGCACTGTGTGGATCAGCCTGGCTCTGCTTGCCCTTCCCCCTTGCCAACCTGCTATTTCTGTACTTGAGTGGAAGAAGCTAAAACTGCTGGATTTTTGCCTTCAGTTAAGGCATTCCTCAAGTTCCTAATCCAGGCTCCAGATGGTTAAGATACCCATCTTAGCATATAGGAACAAATAATTATGGTAAAGGATTTAAAACCCTGCACCAGCCCCGAATTGTGAGGCTCTCCGGGATGGAGAAGTTAGCTTCAGAGAGCCCAAATCACCCGGCACGTCTTACCAGCTGCCCGCGCCTGAGAGTCGGGTCGGAGGGGGCGAGGGCAGGAAAAAGGGGCTGAGACCTGTCCGGCTCCGCTCGGCCGTGCCCTGCGCAGAGGCTGCCCAGTGCCGACCGGACCTCGGCGGGTCGCTCCGGGGGGAGGCGGTGTCGGGGCGGGCCGCGCCGCC
>VWZZ01001501.1:1102770-1179355 GCA_013399095.1 Psophia crepitans | reverse complement strand
AGCTAGGTTTAATTTCTTTAAGGATCTGGGGAGAAGGGGGGGAGCGGGGGCTGGAGGGGGACCGTTTCCAAGCATGGGAGACAGGCTGCCGGAGCCTCACGCCAGCTCTTCCCCTGCTGTGGCTGCCAGCTCAGAGGCGGAAGAAATCGAGGTGCTGGACTCCGAGGATGTCCTACCTATGGCCGCAGAGGATGTAAGTTTCCTTTGCTCGGTGTCTTCCCCCCTTTCCCCCGGGCTGCGTTAATCGGCTCAAGCTATTTATAGGTGAAGTCCGGGATGGGGGGAGGAATGGGGCTGGTGACCCTCCGGGGCGAGGGAAACCCGCCGCTCCCGCCGCTCTGCGCGCCCCTCGCCTTCGGGTGTCTGCGGACTCCGGCAGCCGCCGGTCCGTCTCCGTCCCTGGGGCCGCAGCTTCCTTCTCCATCCTGCCCCAGCCCCGAAAGCTCCGGCGGCAGCGGCCCGGACAGGCTGCCGGTGCGCTCAGTGTCCGCGCCCGGGGCCCCGCCGCCGGGAGATGCTGGGTCACAGCGAGCTGCGGCTGGCCGGGCTGGGGCGGCGGGGTTGTGCACAGAGGCGGCTGGAAAGGGGCTGACGCCTTGGCTTGAGGGGCTTCTGGGGACAGTGGAGCTTTTCCAGGTTCCTAGCCATTCGGACGGTGACAGATGTGAAACGCTCCCGCGAGCTTGTTCCCTCTTCCAGCCCCCGAGCAACAAACAGTCGAGGAAGTTTTTTTCCCCGGCTCGGCTGGGCTGATAGCTTCTCTCCACCCTCTGAGCTCTGATTGCACCTGAGAGTGGGATAACTTGGCACCGGGACTCTGCCTCTGCTCATGCAGCCTAGAAGGACACCAAGTGGTCCTGCGTGCTTTGAATCTGCTCCTGCCAGGCTGAGCGGCAAAGCCTGCAGAGCTGAGGCTGTAGTTCTGCATCTACCGGTCCCAGAGGCAGGAGATCGCTGTGCACCTGTCTGGGAGAGAGTGAACGTGAGCAGATCCTGCATTCCTGGTGCATCCCAGGGCTGCTCGCAGCTCTCCTTCCCAGCAAACTCTGCTGGGGTGAGGACTGTGCAAAGCGCTCAGTCCGCAGACGTAAGCGCAGGCTCTGTTCCAGCCTATAAAGGGATGAAACAGTTATACTAAATGTCTTTCTGACGTGGGCTCTGTCTGAGGCCTTGCATAGCATGAAAGGGACGCTTGTGAACTAAGCCACCAGCGATGGCACATCCCCTGTCCCCTCTATTTTTATGACAATGCTGGAGGAACCTGGCTGGGGCTGCTCAGAGGCAGTGCCTGCTCCTCATCCCCCACCCCTTCCTTCAGAGTCACCTATAATTTGGTTGCTGTTGGATTTTCCTCCCAGAGGGTAGCGGAGGAAGTGCAGTTGCCTGGTAGAGCTGCATTCCCCAGGCTGTATTTCTGAGTGCTGTACAGTCAGGAGGGAACGTGTGATGCAGTTTGACCTCTGCTGCAATGCTGCCAAACAGTCCTAGGAGTAGTGTGCCTGACCCAGGGGCATGTGTGGCTTTCACTGAGAAAGGGTGGCTTTCCAGGGGCTTTCACAGTCCAGGTTTCCAAATCCTTGTGCTTGCTTACCTCAGTCTGTGACCTTTTCTTCTCTGACAAATTTTATGCTTGTCTGGATGGTCTACAAGAAAGATTTCCTGTTGTGATATACATGGGCCTCTTGGAGTTACTCCAGCCTCTACATGAGTGCAGCCATTAGCAATTCAATCCTGCCAGGGGCCCAGGAGACACTGAAGTTCTGCGTGCCTGGCAGCATTGGGCTCCTGAGACAAGAGAGAGACCGTGAGCTTTCCTTAGTGAAATCTAGATTCCCCTCCTAGTTCTGCTACTGACTTGCTGCTTGACCTTGAGGTAAGACAGCTTGGGTCTGATCCAGCTTGCAGCGTCTCACTGTTACTTACGCTGGGATCTGCATTGTTATTTGACTCTGATACCTTGTTTTCTGCAATCAACAAACTGGAGCTAAAGCCTGTAGTTCCATTGGTTATGGGAAGCTGCTGAGACCTGGCAATAGATGATGTGACACAAACCTGAGTTATCGTATGTCATCTGCAAGTCAGAAGAGCAGGAAGTGGTGTAAATGCCTTCCTCCTCCACAGCCAAGATTTCCTGCTGAAACAAGCAGGCTACAGAGCATCATCTCTGAAAATTCAAACCGCTCTGTGCTAGGAGCATGCCCCCCTGAGACCTAACCAGGGGTTGATTTTCTGTTGTTATTACATTTGAAAGCTTGATGTAAGCTCTCTGGCTTGGCCAGCAAGAGCTGACACAAGGTCAGTTCTATATGTGTTATTAACCACAAAAACATTACGTAGTGGAGGTTTGGCTGTCACAGCCTTGATAGTGTGTAACAGCTCAGCTGTGATGTCATTGCAGCTCAGAGCAGCGTTCCACAAAGCCAGAATTCGAGCAGCGTTAAAATATGCTGTTTAAAGTGCTGGGCTGATTTATGATGATAAATGGGAGTTTTTAAATGGACAGAGGTGTGGGGAGGAGGGGAGTCAACAACTTAACTCATTAAATGGAATTCAGTAGGCTGATATCCCACTGTCTCTCCAGTCAATTCTGCTTTAGATCTGTCTACCATGTGAATGGAAAAGTTTTTTCCAGGACTAGATAAGACTCTCACCAGTGTTCCGCTTTGCATATAGCGCACTGAGGAGATTTGCTGCCATGAGTCTGATGTTTAGTTTTTTTATTTTCTGTTCTGGGAAGGTGAATGAGGCAGAAACAAAGTGTGCTGTACACTGTTTCGGGCAGGAGAGCTGGAAATGTGCAAGGCTTTTTCTGGGGAGCACAAGCCAGTGGTTACCCCACTGTCGCCCTGTGGAAGTTGCTCTCTTCTCAGCTGGCCCCTAAATCTAGGAGAGATGCAAGCGAGCCTTAAACAATTCATTAGGAATTTCCTCTGTTTCATGGGACAGTGAAACAGCAAGCCTGGGGCAGGGAGTTGACTTGATGTTGCTCTTTCTACAAAGCATAAATTGGAGCCCATGGCCAGCTTGTTTTTTTCTGTTCCCATGTGACAAGGACTTCTGGAGTGTTTACAGAGTCATCTGGGTTGAAGTGGAGCTTCTTCCTATACTACACTTTTAAGGCAGAACTGCTAAAGTGAAGTTGTGGGGTAAATCCTTGTGATGGGCTCTCTCCAGCATCATGCAAGAGAAATTCTGTCTTTTTCAGATGTGCACATGTGAGGCTTAAAGAACTGATGGTTTATCAAAGCCCTTGTAGCAAGTCCCTGACAGAGGTAGGAGCAGGCAGCAGACAAGGCTCTGGGAACCCGACAAGGTGACCTGTGGGTCAGTGTTGGGCCACAGGACCTCAGGGAAAGATCTGAAAAAACATTGCTAATTCCTCCCTCCCCTCAATACACACCAAGCTTGCTTGATCCTTTTGAGTAAAAAAAGCCTTTTATGCCTTGCTTGCCTGCAAGTAGACAAAGTGGGAGAAAACAGAATTAACACATGAATGTTCTGAGTTCATCCTAATTTGGATTTGTAAGTGATTTTGTCCTCCCTGTGGTTGGTAGATTCCCCCTGCCTCCTCCCCCCGGAAGGGTAGGTGATTCTGGGATGAAGAAGGATGTTAGAAATGGCACTAAATCATTTGGTTATTTTTCTGTTAGAATATACTTCTACAGTTTACTGCATGTTAATGTTGTTGCTCTTAAAACTTCTTTTTCTTTTTTTTCCTCCCGTATGCATTGCCTCACAGCACTGGAAAGCCCTATTTGATCAGGTATGTGGACAACTGATGTATTGTCTCTGTCTTGTGAGCAAAGGGTCTAACCTCCAGTTAATTTCCTCTGTACTAGATTTTCTCTGCATTTAAAATGAAGCCTAGGAGTAATGTGCTCCCAGTTCCCAGGATGCTGGTGTGCGAGTCATAATTATCACTACTGCTTTGGGCCTTTCTCTCAATTTCTCTTCAAGAGCAGCCGGGGACAGAAGTGGGCCCAGCCTGGCCATCCCTCCTAGCACAGGTCTGAGCCAAGGTGCTGCAGCAGGTGCTGTGTGCTGCCAGTTGCACTATCCTTGCTCTGTGGATTAAAGGATCTTCTACTCTTTGACGGAGGCAAACTAGGAGCTGTGAAACCTGCACTGTATTCTTTGAAATGGCTCCCCAGCTGCTAAAACTGATTTCTGTGGGGTTACATCCTCCAGGGGAGGACCTGCTGCTTAAAACTGGCACAGAATTAGCAAAGTATCTGCTTCTGTACCAAAGACTACGCTTGTGTCAGTATCTAGCCAGCTGAAACCAGGACAGCTCTGTAGAGCTTTGAGTTATAGCTGCTGAGAATTTGGCGTGTGGATTTTAGTTTGTAAATTATGCTTTTAGCTGCTTTAGCTGACAGGTTTGCTTTGTGGTAGTCCTTCCATCTGCCAGGTTGAAATGTGAAGCAGCTATAAACTGAAGGATTTTTCTAGGGTTGACTTGCTCTTAAACCGTAGCACTCTCTTGATGTCATAAACTTTGTGCTGTTGTGTGTGTAAATGTCACCTTCTGTAAGGGAGCTTACTCTGATGCTGGCATCGTCCTGGCAATACTAAAGTTCGGATGGGATTTCGTCCCTGCTTTATGAGGCGATAATCTTGCTTCTGTGTCTGGCTGAACTGCAAAGCCAAAAGCTGTGGTGCAGTCTCTGCAAAAGGATGTCCTTGGTACCCTGGGGGTCCTGTTATCATTCAGCTAATAACTGGACTGCCTGTTCTGATGAGTGCTCATTTATACCCAGTTAGCCATGACTGACTGCTGATTCACGTGTCTGGACTGCGGTGCAGTTGTTGTACAGTCAAGCAAGCTGGAAGTTGGGAATTAGATTACTGTAATTGTTGATCACACCTAAATTGCATGATGTATTTGAATTTGTTGGGTCTCATAGGGTATGCTGCCACTCAAAAAGTGGATACATGGGCTTAACGCTTATTTTAGCCACTTTGAATTCTCCCATCTCAAATGTTGGTCTTAATTTGGAGTCTGATTCTACAGGCATCCTTTGAAGTCATTGAGTCCGTGTGGGATGGGGCTCTTGGCTGGTACTTCCTCAGGCTCAAAGAGAGGAATCTGTAATTTCCCACTGGAGTTGCTTGATTAGTAGATGGCGGGGGGGGGGATTTCCTTTTTTTTTTTTTTTTTCTTTTTAAGGGATGGGAGAGTTTGACTGTTGGATTTACAGAACATTACCCCAGTGACAAGGGAATAGGCTGTAAAGACAGCCCTTCGATAATTAGCTACCTTTCAATTAGGGCTGCAGCTGAAATTTAAGCCTAGTCTGTAAGGCTTTGTTATCAAAGAGAATGCAACCTGTGACAACTAGTTGTAAATCCTGAATAAATCAATAACGTCCTTGTTGCCTGTGGGCAAAGCCAAGGAGCTGACGTCTTCCTTGAACGTTATATCAGCGATGCAATTAGCCCTGCAGTGAATTGCAAGATGCTGTTTGTCATGGAACAAGGTTGCCATTCCCTGCAGCTCTGTGCTGGTAGGAGAGAGGAGCATTTTGTCTAGCTCTGATGGGCATCCATGTGAAGCATGAAGACAGTCTTAGAGAAAGCCTGTGTGTTGAAACTTGGAACAGTTGCAGCTCTCCCTGGGAGATACGACCTGGCCTTACGTGCACTTAGAGTGGAAACGGGTGGCTGAAGATTCACGTGCCCTGTGCATTTGTGACTCAAGGGCTGGGACTGAAGTTTGATAGCCACCTTCCCAGCTGAGACACGTAAGCCTCTGTGTTCACCATCCCAGGAGAGCAGCAGAGCAAGAGAAGGCTCTGGAGAAAGTGTTAGAGCAGGTGGGAATTCACAGGCTGGGATTCTGCAAGTCTCTTTTTTTTTTTTCTGAGGTGATGGAATATGACAGCAAACAGTGTGAGGGAAGGGTCAGCACTTCCTTTGCCTTTGAGGGGGGGCAGGAAATTATTATTATGTACTTTTTTTCTGTAGGGAGGTTCTTTTTTTTTTAATACTTAGGTGTACTTACAAAAAAATAGGTTCCTATTTAGACATATAAAATTAAATGGTTTGGGTTGATTTTTTTTTTATGACACAATTTCCCCTCCCCAACATCTTAAATTAAAAATCCAAAACTTCTTGATGAAAATTATTGCTCAGCCATAAAGCAGTGCTTTTTGTTTGTTTAATTTGGGGGAGAGAAGTGACTGACAATGCTTTCTGGAGGATGTTTGTTTGTTTGCTTTGATTTAGCTCTAACCTGTCACACTGGGAACTGTCAGTGACTCAAGCCAGTATCTCCAGCCCCTTGCAGACTGCGTCTTTTTCAGAAGTAAAAGAACTTAAATCTGACAAAAAGGCAGATCCAGAACTGCTTCCGAGGCTTTGAGCTTCCAAGAAGCCCCTCCCAGGGCAAAATCCTGACTACACTGAAGCAGGTACCAAAATTCTTCCTGCATTCAGTGGGGTCAGCACTTCACCCAAGAGTTTGGGAGCAGACAGACTCATGGCTTTTCAGTGCTGCAGCCAGGCAGTTACAGTACAGCTGCTGCTTCACACTGTGCTTATGAGATGTGTTTTTTATTATCAGGCCTTGGCCCTCGGGCAGCTCTAACTCACTTTTATATGCGAACTTTTATAGGGATTCATACATTTATTTATTGTGCTCATAAACACCCTCCACCCACACACACACATTAGCTCCGCATCTGCTGCTTTCTGCAGAGCCTGCACCGTCACTGAGCACTTCATGCTGTCTCCGTATGGAATCCAGGCTCTGAGGCATTGCCTCTCTCCATCCGTCCACAATCACTTGGGGTTTTCTTCGTTTATTCTTCACTGGCCAAACCTCCATTTTTTTGTTAATCTTTTGGTAAAGTTAAAAATGTGACAATCCCAGGAGCAGGTCCCGACAATTCCTTGTGCTAATAAGATCCTTCCATGCAGACCTGAGAACATGTTGCTGTCCTTATTGAAGCATATATTGCTGAAGCAACATATTGCTGTCCTTGTTGAAGCCAAGTTATGTGATTGTTGGAGAATGAATCTGCAGATGAATCTCCTGAGGGGCTGTTCCTGCTTTGCTGTGCTCTTTCGAGGGCCTTGGGTGCCCTTCTTTGCCTCCATGTCCCCAGCGCCCCTGCTTTAAAGATGACTGCAGCTAATCGGTATTATCCAGCCTTTGGCTGTGCTGGGTGAAAGGTGCTATCTAGGAGGACGATGTTCATTATTAGAACAGACCTGCCTTCTAAAGGTGGCTTTTAGCCTTGTTAGATGCCAAAAGCTTGTGTAGTCTTCTCTGTTTCCCCATCGCCATGGCTGCTGAGATTTCAAGGGTGAATCAACATTATCAGCCCTCATCTTTGAGTTCTCACTTCTTCTCACCCATACCTTTGTTTGTAGTCATGACAACAAACTTGTTTTAAATAGACACACACAAAACTCTCTAAACAGACCCTCCTCACTGGCTCAGCACCTTGATCCTATTGCTTGTCAATCCAGGCTGTGTTTTTGTTGCAGCTGCTTTAGAAATCCTGGATTCCTTCCTGAGACTTGTACGTGGGTGTGATGGCAACAGATGAACAGAGTTTATGGGGAATGCAGAGAGATGCCAAGTTACCCAGTCTGTGTAGGCAGCTAATGGAAAACTTGAGCTCAGAATCAAGACTGTAGAGATATCCTGGACCAGACGTGCACTTGCCGGGAAGAGTTCAGTTGCTGACATTACCAGCAGTGGGTGCAGCTGAACCTGCTCGGCTATGGTCTCATAAAACATTAAAATATGCTTGAAAATATGCTGACTTGGCGGCCTTCTTAAATCCAGGGCTGGTTTCTGCACGACTGAAATTGCAGAGCAATCTATAAAATCAGGCCAGCAATGGCCGTGGTTGGTGATAACCGAGAAAGTGAATTATTTTGAACTCAATGATCTTCTATTTGAACCGTGTCCCTTTTCTCCAGAGAGCCTTTAACACAGGCAGGATGAGCGATTTCCCACACTGTAAGAAATTCCACTTTGTTTACTGGAGCACTGTTGAGCTAAACATCACACTTCACTTTGAAAAGTTTCCCTGGCTGTTGTTGCTGGCTAACCCCTGCGAGCTGTGGCTGGAGGACCTCGCCAGGCAGGTGTCTCTGAGCTCTAGGGAGCAGTTTGTGCCTGGAGATTTTACCACTTTCTCTGACAGATTTTGTGCTTTCCCGCTGGTTTGTGTGGGTCGCTGAGTGCAGGAGGAGCAGAAACTGGAGGATAAGGAATAGGAAACAATAGCAGTGAGAGGAGCGGTATAGGCAAGGGGCTTGAACACAGGGTCGTATGTGACCTTTGAGTCCTTGACTGAATTTTGGACTATCACTGCCTTTTTAGATTAGTGTTTGTCAGGACATATGGCCACATTTAAGTGGAGTGGTGCTGCAAAGAGGAGGTTATAGGAACTGGAATTAGGGAGTAGTCGTCGACTTGTTACTTCATCTCCTAATGTGAACTGGAGAATCAGAGGTGCTGGTTGGAAGACTGTCCATGGTGATAACAGATTAGCATCCAGGCCCTAAAACCTGGGTCTGCCTTGTCTGCAGTATTTGATGCTTCTGTGAGCGTGACAAGAAATTTGCCCCCTTCTCTCCCTCTACCAAGCTGTGCATTGTAAAGGCGAAAGACACTTTAAAAGCTGCAAGGCTCTCTTGGAAATGCATAGAGGGGGTTCTGCATCTGCCCCATGCCTTGAAGTCTAATCTCATTTACAGTTGTCAGCGTGGGCTGCTGGTGGAGATGAAAGGCAGAGGACAAGGAGGGAGAATAGATTCATCTTGAGCAGAGGGCACTGGGAGTGCACCTGCCTCTGCCCCGCTACCTTGAGAAGGGGCGGCAGCAGCAGCTGGGCATGTGTCATCTGCTGCTCTTTGAGGCGCCCAGCCATGGAGCACACGATTAATGACTCAAGGGGCTGGGCTTTTGTGAGCAATAAAGCCCTGGGATTTAGGCAGGGCTCTTGGGCCTCTTTTTCTGAGCAACGCCATCACTTTACATTTCTCAAGTGGCGTTTTGGTCGCAGGGAGATGTTGTCTGTGGCCACAATGCTTCCCTTTCTCCTCCCTCCCCAAACTGAGCTGACCTTTGTCATGCAGCTTTAACCCTTTGACTCCTCCACTTTGGGTTATAGGGTTGGGAAAAGAAAGAGAGTCCCTTCAAATTCATTGCCCTGTGGACAGACTTGAAGGGAAGAATGGGCTGGTACGAGAGGATCTGTTTTTGCTGAAGGAGATTGGTTTGCTGATGCTGTCTGGATTATCAATCCCTTGCTGCCTTCTGCCAGAGGCTCTTTTGAATACAGTAGCCCCCAGGAAAGAGAGGAGGGGAGTTTGTCCTTCCTTTCGTCAAGGAGAGAAACTGAGGCACTGAGCAGCAAATAGATGTCTATTCCCTCTGCAGGGTAATGACTTGTCTTTTACCATGCCTGGATTAGCCTGTGTCCATCCTCAGTGTTGTTACAGGAGATGGCAATCTCCCAGCATTTCAAGGCTTATACCCAGATTTGGCTTTTAGCCATGAAACCCTGGAGTGATGGCTCAGCATGAAGAAGCTACCTGGAGGTCACTAATGATCTTCCTGCCTCTTGCAGGATGAACAGCAAAAATTCCCCAAGTTCCTTTTTAATCTTCTAACACCTCTGTACACTGAACACCAGCCAGCCCTAAGCTGGATGCTGGTTTCTGCAATTGTCTGTATTTACACCTTCCCTGCAGTGTGAAAGGTTTGTGATCGGCAACCCTGTTTCCCCTTTTTCTGGCTGTTCAGATACTCCTCTTTCAAATCCCCCCAGCCTGTACACAGGCTGTTAGCTTTGCCTAGTGCAAAAAGTTGGGGTCTGGTTCACATTGATGGGTTCTAACATCAGCAGTGTAGCAAAGACAGCACTGTTAAGCTTGTGCTGATAGAAGTAGGCATCTCCTGAAATGTTTCAGGGAGTCGTAACAAACACACCGAAAAGCACGTGGAGAGTGAGTCAGTTTTACACAGCTCGTGAGTTCCTGGCAGCTTGATGCCTCTCGATTTGTAAATGCCTCAGGAGGCTTCCTACTCAGTACACATTTGTGTACCTTCCACGTCTGAGCTGCCTGGAAACCTGCACGTTAGAGTGCAGCATCCGAGTGGGATGGCAAGCTGCATTCAAACTGTTCTGTCTCTCTGCTGCCTCCTGATCCCAGCTGCAGTGAGAGGCTTTGGTAGCATACACTCTGCTGTTTCAGCTGAATGAGCACGATGGTTTTTAGGCACATAGATCCTTGCTAATGCATTATTCTCAAATCCTGTCTTGCACATACAAAATCACTGAAGCAATAAAAACATTTAAGCCGGCATGCCTAAAAAGAAAGGGGGGGAAAGCTGTAAACAGAGTAGATTGATGCTGTTCTGCAAATCAGCTGGTGCATTGTGCGCTGTGGCTGTGTGCTCTGTTATGACAGAGAAGGGGAAGAGATCATCTTGTCTCCAGAGGAACAAACCAGCTGCTTAGCAAGTGGAAAGAGTTTGGAGGTGCTTTTCTACACGACCATTGCCTATGCCTGTAACATATACAGGGCTTTTACAGTTACTCTCTACCAGACCTGGAAAGCAAGTGTTTCTCGTCTGCAGTAGGAAGTATAATGTTCCCTTTGTCTTCCAGTATTTGCAGTCAGTGCAAATGTACCGGGGCACGTTTACAAATTAAATGCAGCAGTGGGTGTGTTTGAGTTTGATAGCAGCCAAGGAAGCTGTGATCTCTTTCTGCCTCCTCACTAGGTGTTATACAATGTGTTGGTCTGAAATCAGCTTGGTACCAACACACGATGAGACAAAGCTGATGTGGTTCAGATGATGGGCTGCTTTCCTGCACCGTTGTATGTACAGGCTGCTGAGGAAAGTTGATCTCTGAATGCTTTGGATTTTTACAATTCAAATCTTGCAGTGTTTGCCTGTTCAAACTGTAGCACTTGGGACAGTCACTTCTTTCCCTCTCCTCCTCCAATCTCTTGAGTGTTGGTATCCCCCCTGATTCAGCTGCCTGTGGTGGTGCTGTGGATATTCTATCCCCAATGATACATATTGATGAAATATGTAGTGAAAGTCCTGAATGTTTGTGATTATGCCAAATCTCAGTTGGACCTTGAATTCCTTCAGCTCTAAAGCTAAAAACCCCAGCACAAGCAAGATACAGAGAATGTATGTATTCTTAGTATACGTTCCTGTTGCTTAGGAACAGCTGTCTGCAGTGACCCTGTGTTGCTAGTGAGGAGAGTAACAGTGTATGAAACCGATGTTAAACAAGCAAGATCAATCTTACCCCTAGGAATTGTTCTTTACATTTTTTGATACGTGACATACTCTGTAAGTAGTGTATACTCTGGAGTTTCCAGAGTTACATGAGGAAAAAATAAATGAGGCTGCAGGAGACAAAGCTGTTTGTAACCATCATCAAACCTCTGGTCTCATGTACTTCTTCGAGGCAGTGTTCTCTGAGGAAGCATCTCTTTGCCTCTGTGATCCTTCATGATTAGGTAGCAGAGATGATGGAGACCCTGCTTTGTGTAGCATACTTGTTTATGATGTATGATTGTAGTGGAAGTGCTTGTTGATGACAGCCTACAGCCAGCGAGATGTAGCCATGCTTACCTCTTGGCAGGGAAAGGATCAATATTGTAAAAGGTGAAAAATGGGAAGTTTTACAAAAACTACTGAAGGGCTTGATCCTGTGTGCTCTAACTTGGTCTAGCAAAACACTTGAAAAGGAGTATCAACTGTATAGAATCATAGAATCGTTAGGGTTGGAAGGGATCTCACAGCCCATCTAGTTCCAACCTCCCTGCCATGGGCAGGGACACCCTCTACTAGATCAAGTTGCCCAAAGCCCCATCCAACCCAGCCTTGAACTCTTCCAGGGATGTGGTCTCCAAAACCTCTCTGGGCAACCTGCTCCAGTGCCTCACCACCCTCTCAGTAAAGAATTTATTGCTAATATCTAATCTAAATCTCCCCTCTTTTAGTTGAAACCCATTCCCCCTTGTCCTATCACTCCCTGTCCTTGTAAATAGCCCCTCTTCATCTTTCCTGTAGGCCCCTTTAGGTACTGGGACTGATACCAGAATGGTGTGTGCCCTAAGGGATTTGAAGAGCACAGTGGGTTTTCCATTTGCCCCTTGGCTCTGAAACAGAACCAGGCACTTGTTTCCCTCTGTTTCCTTTCACTGGCTTCCTGCCACTCCTCTCACACGTCTACTTACCTTCACAATGAGAAATAATGGGAAGTGGGTCTTGAGCATCTTTCCTCACTGCAGGCAGTGGCCTCCATGGAAGGATGTTGCCTTTTAGCTTTGTTGTTTGCCCTGGGGAGGAAAATGAATGTGTTTATTGTGGTTCCTTCTTCGTTTGAGCTGCTGCCTTTTCCCTCAGCTATTCCCTCTTGGTCACTAATAGCGGAGTTGCTTTTGCACACAGTCTTGTTATCATTGGTTTTATGTCTCTGGATTGTTCTCCTCCCTGTCAGCAGGGAAGACATAAACATTTTTCCTTCATGTGTCCTCTGACAATAGTACTTGGGTTTTGGAGAAAAGTTTATTTTGCATTGGTTGGCTGCATTTAGGTGGCCCTTTGGGGAAGACTGCTGTGAAGAGCGTGGGAGATGGTCCTTTTGCTACTGTCTTTGCTGTGTGAGCTGTGAGTGGAGACCATGGCTGGAGGAATAACTTCCTTCCAACATAAATACAATGTCTGAAGAGTCTTTATAGAGCTGCATCATTGCTTTAAGATGCGTTGACTTGCTAGCCCTGGGAACTGTTTGGGGGATGTCTCTGTGCATATGTGTATGTGTGCAGGATTGCTTTTGTGCCTTCAGCATGTTGAATACTTTGATGTTGTCACCTCTAGAGCTCTATAAACTAGAGTGTATGTTGTCTCTTTTAGAGGATTCTCCGGTTTGGCATCTCCACCGGAGTTTTTTGCTCTTGTGATGCTTTTCAGTCAGTGTGTACCCCAGAGGCTGTAGTGTGCTGGCTTGCTTGTGTGCTCTTCACCTGATGGGAACCTCGTGCCTGCATTCATTGTCTTCTACAGCATTTGGAGAGGCCAAAGCTACCTCTTTATATGAATGAGTGCACTGGCCAGTTTATCTACCTGTCAGAACAGGATACAGCTTTTGTGGTGGAGAGAGCAGCAACATAGCTTCATAGTTATACGTGAGAGCTGAAGCTGGCTGGGGTATGAATGCTGTACGGTCCCCTTCAACAAGACAGGTGCATAGGGTGACTTCTCCCAGGGTGGTGATAGCCAAAATATTTCACAAAGAATTATCTTATATGTCTGAAACAGCATCTTCCAGCCTTATTCCCTCTGTGGCCCATGAGCTGAGAGCTGCCATTGCTGCACTGATTTATAGGAACTTTTAGAGTTGGTACTGGTGGCCAAGAAGAGCTGGGGCAGAAAGTCATTTGCCAGCTGCTGATTTATGGCCCTAGGAAACAGTCCTGAAAAGCACAGTGAGAATTTTCTGGACCTTATGTGGTTCCAGCTGATTGGAAGCTCCAGGCTGTTATTTGTCCACGTGGAGTAATAAAACTGTGAAAACTAATTAACTTTTGGGCCTACTGCAAAACAAACTAGTTCATGCAAAAAATTACTCCACACTTGGAAACAACAGTGACTTTATGGCTTATGAGCCTGTATTTAATGACCAGGCATGCAGTATGATGCACGCAGTATGTTTCTTTTGCTGACTTCTAAGGCTGAACAGAATATAGCAAACTCTACCGATCACTGAATGTCTGAACACCAGCTTGGGATAATGTTCTCTTTCATCCGTATTAATTATGTAGCTGATGTGTGGGTGGGGGTTTGACACAAAGCTGCATTGGATGGTTTCTTGTAGTTTAAACCAGCCTGAATTATGCATACCCAACCTGAGCCAAAGCGGTTCATTCAAGGAAAGATGCTCTCTGCAGTGTGAGTGCTGTAGTCTTTTTGAGGTTGTTCCCTGCTCACTGTTTCCCATGAGGTGTAGCTGAATGAGCTTTTTCCCAGCGGCAACTCCAAGGTGATCTTTCTGTTAGCACGCAAAGAGAGTCAGTCCGGCTCAGGACCTGCGTCCTGCGATGAGGATTCTCTGTGTGTGCCAATTGTGATGGCAACATCAGAGAAAGGGTGTCTCCAAGTGCCCTGATATTGCATTCCTTGCAAATGGCAAGGCACTTATCAACACTGTATAGATGAACCAGCCTCTGTCATCCTACACCAGTTTGGAGGGAGGGAATGACTGACCGTTCTTCCCATTTAATCAAATTACAAGGGTAGCCCTCCTTCTGTCTCATCATTTCTGCATTACTCAGTAGCCCTTAGTACTAGATGTTTAACTGCCTATATTGTTAGTGTCAAAGCTGTGCCTCCTGATTCCTGTTCTCCTTTGCTAGGGTCCGTCAGTTTAGCTGGTGACAGAGCTTTGTGCAGAGCCGTTGCTCACCGGGTTCCGGTCATTGCCTTATCACCCAAAGAGCAGAGCTATCCCTTTTGCAGAACATAGGGTGCTCTGGAGTAAGCTATGTAGTTTGCTGTGTTTGAGCTGCAGTTCCTCAGCTGCAGGGAGTGCATGGTACACACTCCCTCTGTTGAGAAGGGTGGGAGGAAAGTTGAGTATTGTGCCAGCTCCCTTTGCTGCTGTGGAATGAGGGAGCCTGATCTGGAACTACCTGCTCTGGGGAGGAAGGTTGTGTGCTGGCAGGTCTGTGCCCATACCTGGGTCACGCAGGCAGACCATCACATACCTTGGCAAGATACTTGTCATGACTGCTGATACAGGAGCAGGCGTTTGGAATTTGAAACAGGAATAATCTTAAAGATGGGAAAACTGTGATATGATGAGATTTTAAAAATACTTTATTTTTTTTTTAAGTTCATCCCCCTCTTTTTCTGATGCATGTGCTTGAATTGTCATGGTACTCAGTACCAGAGCACCAGCTAACACGGGTCTATCCCAAGCTTTGGTTTTCTCTGCTAAGCTAAGTATTATTGCAGAGCTATTATTTGGCCTAAAATAAGTGTGTGTGCATACTCGCTGCTTATAGAATTCTACTTTTTCACGCATCAAATCAAGTCCCTGTGGATTTTCACCTCCCTCCCAGATCTGGCAGACAGTGAAAAAGGGAGCTATTTTTAACCTGAAATGTTCTGTGTTTCAAGTCCACAGTATAAAATGTATTTTTTTTTTCTCCTGACAAGTTTCATGGCTGATTGCTATAAAACTCCTTGGCTTTAAAGGAAGAATAAAACTTCCTGTAGGAAGGACAAAAGTTCTAAATTTTGGCGCTATAAATCTTAGTTTCCTTGAGAAACTGAAAAACAGTGGCAATCACTGTCCTTGAATTAAAGAATTTACTGAGAAGGAGGAACAATTTAGCAGAGAAGTCTAGCAAAGTCCAGTGTGGTAGAGTGGTAACAAGAGACCCAGTTCCCTTCCAGGAGTGGAGATGATGATCACTGGATTAGGAATCATTTGCCTGAAACTGTATTTCTGGGAACCAAAGAAATCGGCATCGCTGGCAGAATGGTGCTTACACACAGAATCACAGAGGTTAGAAGGGACCTCCTTTCATCATCTTGCTGTCACTACAGTTCTATCATCCCACTGAAGTCGCTGCTCCATCTGTCCTCTTGAAAGGCTGGCATGTGTTGTCCAGGAGAGAAGATATGTTCTCCCTGCCCAGAAGAAACTGCTATAAAAAAGCACATTGTATGTGCTGTGCCTGAGCCCAGTCTGATGGGTCAGAGGGGAGGTCACCTTCCAGAGCAGGTCCATCCTTCTGTGCTGACTGTCCAGCACCCAGGGCTGTGATGATGGGGATAGTGAGTTGTTACCACCACAGGTGCAGACGCTTGTCTAAGCAATAAGAGCTGAGACCCCAGCTTCTTTTTGCCCTAAGAGGAGGAAGAGTGAGAGAGGCAAAGTACAGGAAGGCTTGGGAAAGCAGCATGCTCAGTTCTGCAAGGTAGCTTTAGGTCAGGACTTTAGGCTAGGCAGTAGGGTGGATCCCTTGGGTGTGACAGGAGCAGTGTTCCCTGATCAGCACTGAACCCTGTCCCTCCAGCACTGGTGGAGCTGCTTCAGTGCAAACTCCAGCTCAGGTTTCTTCTGGCTCCCAGTGCTGAAGGGGCCGTTTGTGACAGTCCAAGTGGTCTCTGTGCTCATGGCCCCTGGAGCTGGGACAGCCCTCACCTGCCCTGCTGCTGCCTTGGTAAGCACAGAGTGGCAGCTAATGAAACACAAGGTTAGAGGAGCTCCCTGCAATTGTATGGCCAGAATTTTTCCTTGCTGAGTCGATTTCCATCCTGGTTACCAACCAGCAGCACCCGGCAGACATAGCCTTCGTCTTTGCTGTAAGGACCGTCTAACGCTGCCCATCGGTCACAGCGTCCTGGCACCTCATAAGGCTTAACAGGACAGCCAAGCTCTGAGCCCAGCAGACCACTGACGGTACTGCCCTGCAGTGTGCTCCTCTCTTTTCTGCACAACGCAGCAGGGGTCTCCTGGGGCTAGCTAGATCATTGGTGTTTCTGCCTGGTCGTCTTCTCACTGGTGTTGCTCACCAGATATGTCACTAAGAAGCAGCAGAGAGAGACCCAATGGCTCAGATCTGATTAACCTCTACAACTTTATCCTGTGTCTTAATTGCATTAGCTGCAGGAGGGTGGTTTTGTGGCTGTTCCTGTGTTTGGGTTTAGTGTTTATTTCTTAAACAGGTGCTTATCACTGTGACGTCTGATGCAAGGAACAAGTTAGAACAGCAAGACCTGTGAATAAATAAGTGGTGTTTGCTTCTTCCCCACTGGACAACTAATAGCACCTGCCCTTCCTTTCTGAAAAATTGCTGTAGCTGATGCCTGTGAGATGGCCTTGCAGTCAGACCTCTTGGGAGGTGTGTGTCTTTCCTAACAGCCTGGATGCCAGGCCAAGAGTCCCTGATTGCTGACTGCTGTTCTGTCACTTTTGGGAAGGATTTATGCTCAGTAAATGTTCAAAACAGTATTAACTTTCCATGTCTGGTTTCTTTCATCTTTACTCTGAGCTTTCTCTTTCCTTTAGGGCCTGATTCTTCTACACCTTAGGGTTTGTGCTTGTATCACTGCAGTGACTGTGGGCTGTTGGGAATTGGCCTTATTCAGCACTGCATTAGCCCTTCCTCATCAAGGACTTAAAAGCTTGTTCTCCAGTATCAGTTCATTTAGTTTAACAGGTGGGAACATGGAATAAGGAGATCAGTGATCATATCCTGTTACAACGGGGGGACAGGCTGCTACAGACCTAAAAAAGAAATGGAATTCATTTGATGTGGGATTGTCCCTTATTCTTCAAGCTGCTGTCTACCTGCATGGTGACCAGTTGAGCAAAAGGAGAGCCAGTTCTCAGGAGACTTTCACCCATGGCCATCCTTCTGCCTGCAGCACCATGTTACCTCTTCAACAAGCTTAAAATAGAAGCCTTTCTCCTTGCCATAGCTGTAATTGGCCCTGGATTGGGCACTGGAGAGGGTCATTCACCTCCCTGGGATGATAGAAGGGGTACATGCTGCTGAGGAGCTCTCTCTTACATCTGTTTCTGATAGCTGTGCACAAAAAGAGTGAATTGTAGGTGTGATATCAGAGCATGGCTCTGTTTCAGGAGGAATAATAGATGTACCGGCACCACTCTAGCTGTTACAAGATCAAAAGTGCTGTTACATTAAAGCTGGTAATGCTGCCTGGCTTGGCAAATGGGCTGAGAAATTGTTCCAGGGTTTTAATGTGTGTTCAGATAAACTGTCTTCCATAGGAAGGATCAGGCCTTTGAATTTAGTCCATGTACAGCACCATGGGTTTTAGTGACTTGGTTAAAATGTAACTCCAAGGAATTCCCTCTTTGCACAGGGCTGGAATGGGATTGGGTTGTGAACACTGTGTGCATCACAGTTACAGCCTCTAAGTAGAGAGTTCACCGCTTCATTGCATCTGGGGTGCCTTTACGAGGTGCATGGTCAGGCATGGACTCTGTTGCTGCTCATAAAGAAAATGTGGTTATTACATCAAATTGAGCTGGACATCAGTTTCCTTTTTCAGATTTAATGTATTCATGTATTTCATGTCCACTGGCCCCTCAGCAGCTTGCAGGCTGGATATGTAAATTAGTAGTTGCAGAGGATGACTGATCCATTAATAGGTGGAATTTGATGCTCATAAAAATGAATGCATTTAATGTTGCATGGCAATGGTTTACTTGAATTTTTAAGTTACCTGAAGATATCTTACTCGGAATTCCATGACTCTCTCTATATTTGTTACAAAAGCAATACAAATGGAGAGGCCCTGTGGTGTCAGAGGGTTGGCTATTCTTTTGTCTGTGACTATCACATACACTTTTTCTGTATCGAATGTTATTCCAAGGAAGCTGTGAAAATGTGCAATGCAATGATATCTGAAAACAAAGAGTTGCAGTCCAAATTCACTGTGTCCGCAGAAATATCTGTCTTTGGAGATCTGTTCAGAGACTACTTTTCAGGAAAAAACAAGTTTTAGTAGATAATTTTTCATTATTAGGCTTTCATGGAGGAATGTAGAGGACTAAAAGGATTTGATGGGTCATTAAAATAAATATAGATCTGCCAATGTGGGGTTTTAAACACAAGATGAAATCCTGGCCACTCTGAAGGGGCCTCATTTACTTCCTTTGGGGCCCTTGCTAATTTCATTACTGATTTCAGAAGGGTAAGGACTTCCTCTGATTTTAATTTTACAGTGTTTCTTTCAGCATGCAGACATAGAAATATTAAATTTCTTTTGCTGAGGGCTTTATTAAAGGAAGCTCACACAATGTGCACCCCTTCCATGGTAGAGAATTCACATGATAAAGTTCATTTTTCAAGAACATGAGGTTTTGATGATCCCTCAGATACTGAGAGGTTGCACTCTGAAACATAGGCACTTCTTGCTTTTCTCTTTAGCACTGTGAAACAAGTACTTCAGCTCTTCATCACTTACACAAACCCAGGCTGCAAGCCTGGGCTGAAGGGGCCAGTAGCAAATATGCAGAGAGAATATTGTGATAAACACCATAAAGTTGTGCCAAGGAGAGAGGAATATCTGGGCTCAATTGATCTTTTTTCCCTGAGGCTTCTATGGGTTTTGTTTTGGCTTGGGGTTGGTTTTATTTTTTGGGTTTGGTTTTTTTTGGTTTGTTTTTTTTTTGTGTGTTTTTTTTTGTTTTGTTTGGTGTTTGTTTTTTTTTTTCCCTAAGGTGCAGTGCCAAGCCTTGCTAACAGCCAGCATCTTTCATGTCAGGGAAAAATTGTTTGCTAGCATGTTCCTTGTCCACAGCCTCTCTAAATGATGGTGATTTCAATGCACCAGAGTTTGGCTGTGGACAGTTTATTGTTACTGTAATAATGTACAACTCTGTGGGTACTGCATCCATCTGACTGATCTCATAAGAATGTATGCCAGGTTTAGACAGAATAGCATCTCATTTTGCAGCCTGAAGAACTTACCATGGTTTAGTATGTTTCTGAGAATGCAATTGAAAGAACCAGATTTGCTGGATGGGCAGCAGGAATAGAACCAGGGTGAAGTACGGGTGTGGGGTGGCTGGGGCTGTGGGTGGCACCATCATGGTGCTTCTTCCCTACGCTGTGGTGTTTGAAAGCAAAAACAGCAAAAAAACCACCAAACCCACAACACTAAAGGCAAGTAGGGGTGCTTGGTTATGATGTCTTGCCTCTGAAGCTAGCTAGTTGTGATTGCAGGGATTTGTAGTCTGCTATGGGTTTGTATAAGCCTGTCATTCAACTTATAAAAAAAGCTGTTGTGTTTAATTGAAGGACATCAGGC
This sequence comes from Psophia crepitans, assembly GCA_013399095.1. Classification (NCBI taxonomy): domain Eukaryota; kingdom Metazoa; phylum Chordata; class Aves; order Gruiformes; family Psophiidae; genus Psophia; species Psophia crepitans. Next base: position 1,159,506 of record VWZZ01001501.1, on the reverse strand, counting down.
AAGTATGTAGGCAAAACCCAGCTGCTTTTCTTCTGGAGGCTTGGTCTCCCAAATAGTCAGTGCCCAAGGTTCATGGGAGTCTTCTCTCACGTTGGTGAATTCAGTGGCAGCAGAAGGCATTTGGCATCTTTGGGTATCAATTGCTCTCTGGGGGTGCGGCAGGCAGCATTGCACTGTGGATGCTTTGGCCAGGCCACTCTAACCACCAGCTCCTTTTCAGAGAGCTCTGGCCTGCTTTGCTTGGACCCAGCTGCAGCACGCAGCTCTGCACACAGCAGCCAGCTCACGTGGCTCAAGGGTGAAGGGATGGTAAAATGTACAGGACTGAAAAGACCTCAAGAAACTTTCCCCTTTTTTCATCAACCCCCCCAGATGAAATTTATCTAGACTATCCCATTTCCTTGGTGTAGGATGGATTCTCACTTACGCTTGTCTGAGACCAGGTCTGTGAGTCCTGGGAAGAGAAGAGTGAGTGGAGAAGTTGTTCACCAGAACCTGCTGCTTCTGGTGGCAGTTTGTGAAACAATTCTTACTTCAGTTGCCTCCAAACTTTGTGGAGGTGAGAACTGGAGCAAGCAACACTGGTCCATTAAAATGGCTGTATAATTTTCATTGCCATAATAAAGACTAATGTAAAGTAAAATTAATTATTCTATGGAGTAGCACAGGAATTAATCCCGCCTAAGCAACCCGTTCTGTTGTAGCAAGTAGGGAAGTACAAGAAGCAGTTATCTATATGGTGAGATTTTCTAGCGTAGGAATGCTAAGGGCAGAGTGTGCTCTGTGTTGAAGATGGCCATGGGAGTGGGATTGGATTGCTTTCTAGCTATGTTTCCTCCCTTGGTTGACAGGTGAAGAGGCTGAGGTCCAGCTTCCATTTCCCACAGTTATTTTGCTAGCTTACATGGTAACTCTGCTGAAGATCCTGCTACTGCCTGAGTAATCCCATTTCTGAAGAGGGATTCTGGCGAATCTGAGCCGAGTCAAAACTCTAGTTTCCCGTCCGTGCTGGTAGAATATCCAGAATCACGGTGCAAATCCTCAAACCAGCAGCAGGTTTGTGCCGATCCTACATTGGACAGAAATACTGCAGAACCCAAAGCAGTTTCACAGCTGGGCTGCAGCTTCTTCCTTTCTAGTGAGAGCAAGCACTGTGACTGACTCCGTCACTGGCTTACATCTGTCTCTGGGGTGCAACAGATTTGCTGTCCTGTGCATGCTTATGTGCAGTACTTTACTGCAGGGCTGAGCAAGGCTAAAAATCTTGCCTGTGTATCTCCTGTCCAGCTCCTCCAAGTTGCTCAGTCTAATGAGCAGAGCCTGCTTATATCTGTTCTCCATCTGTCCCTCCCTCCCTCATCTTCGCTACCATTAATTGTTAGCATCTGGCTTGAAAGATTGCCTCTTAGCACGGTGCTGATGGGATCTCTCCACAGAGGATTAAGGCTGGAGTGGATTGACAGGAGATGGTATCCTTGCTGTGGGAAGTTTGCCAGTTGTGTGTGGGCTCAGTGCTGCTGCTCTCCAGCTACTCCAGTTCATGTCAGGACATAGGCAGGACCAAGTTGCAGCTCCATGCCCCCTCACCAGCGCCAGCTGTGGCCTGGTGCACTGCGTGCTGGGTTTGGGACAGGCCTCCTGCACCCAATTGCTGCATGCAGCCTTTGTCAAGACTTTTGAGTCTCTCTATATCAACTGCACTGTCCCATGGAGGTGATTTCATACCTGGTTTGTCAGGTGACTTCCACTGTGCGATTGCAGTACGTTAATCAATGATGTGGGTAACGGTAACAGCATTGTGGGGGGAACTGGCAGCAGGAGTTGAGATGTCATTTCTTGCTGTATCATGCTCCCTAGGTGGCTAATGTGTCTGTAAATCACACAAGTGCTTTCCTGTAGCTTTGCTTTCTGTTACTGCCTTGGCTGCCAGGATTTCATAGGACACAGATCCTCGCTTTTGGCAAAAGCATGGCCTCCTTTCTCCCAGGGAGCAGGGGAGAATCTCTTGGCATTTCAGAAGGTGGGAATTTCCCCTTACCTTGTTGGTCTGCTGATCTGCTTCTTACAAAACCTTGGAGACCCTTGCTGCTCTTTCCCAAAGATGATGTGTGTCTGCAGTAACCAAAGGGTACCTGTAACCTTGCAAGGACAGTCTGGGGCCTGGAGGCAGTCCTTGCTGCTGCTAGCACAGGTGGTGATGACTCTCTTTTTCCATAGTTAGGACAGACTGGCAGAAACTTTCTGTGCTTTGAAACTATCACACCAAGGAGGATTTCCATGTTGTTGATGTTGTCTACGGCTACAGCTGTTGCAAAAAAAGTCATCTCCCAGTCTAATCTGTCTCAAAGACAGCCAGGTAAAACCAGCAGAGTTCACACCAAAGGGATCAATTTTGTAGGTATCTTAAAAGATGTTTGCAGGGTTTAGAAGCATTTTATTTTTTTTTGTATGGAAATCCCACTGGCAGATATTCCCATGTCCCTTTAAGCCATTTGAGATAACATTTCTTTTGTTTCTTTCATTAAAGCTACTTTTATCCTGGCTTGTGGGACTGTGCAAGGAGAAATTAAAATGCTGCTTGGTATTTCCTTGCCCATACTATCTGCTCTTCATCCCCAAATCCTTTCAGCTCTCCCCAGCTCTCCCCCCTTCCCGCCCCAGCTTGCCTTGAAGGGCTGGGAAAGCCGGTGCTGGTGCATTATGTTGCCTGTCTGATTGTTGTGGGGTTGTGTTTGTGCGGGGTAGGTCACGAGACAAAAAGACCACCAGGCAGGGGTGGGCAGGGGGTGTTCAGTCCCTCTCCATTCAGTCCTTGTGGTGATGGGTGGGAAGAGCCTTGTTTGCATGACAGGATTTCAGGGGGCGATTGCTTTTTGTTTAGATTTCTTCCACGGCTGCTGCATGGACTCTGGAGGGCTACAACAAAAGTAGAGCATATATATGAGATTCATGGGGCTGAAGCGTGCTGAGATAACCAAGAGGCAAAGCCGTCAGTGCGGGAGTGACTGAGCCGGAGCCAGCCGCTGTGTGCCTGCAGCCTGGAGACTGTCAGCAATTGCTCTGGGTGTGTGTTTGTGCTGTGTCCAGACTTGGCTCTGGTGGGAGCTCTGTTTGAGTGTCTGAATACCGTGGGCTGAGATCCTTAGCTGGATGAATGCTGTGGAAGTTTTCTGTTTGTGGAATGTTGTAATATGGGCGACAGCTTCATGGACCTGCCACAGTGTCCATGCTTCCCTGAATATTTCTGAGACTTACACCTGGTGACTTTCATTTGCAGCATCTGCCTCCTTTCTTGACCATCACCTCCACACTTCTGAGCGCATCCTTGCGTTTAAACAGTGCTTGCTTCCTTACCATCCCTCTGAGAAGCTGAGCTGCTGTCCCTCAGCACAGCTCTCCCCTCACCCCCCCCATCCTTAGACAGCAGCTCAGTCTATACTTACCAGTGGTATGCACAAAAGCAAACATTGTCAGGATTCATTGTAACTGTCCCAATTACCCTGAGTTCATTTGCATAAGAAGATTGACTGGCCTGTGGTAGTGGCTTTGCCTTGGCTGTCTGATGTGGGACACTTGGATTTGGGGAGCAGAAAAGAGCTAGAGTTCCCAGGCTGGGTGTGGGGTGGGGAGGGAGTGACAGTTTTGGTCCCGAACAGCATGGGTGCTACAGCAGCCCTTCCTGGAAGGAGGGTGACTTGCCAGCTCCCAGCTGCTGGCAGCACAAGACTGATTCAGTTGTAATAGCTGCCAATTTCCCAGAGACGCAGATTCAGGGAACCTCAAGCATGCCTGAGCTCCTGGCTGTCCCATCTGAGTAAATCCTTCTCCTGTATTGTGTGTGTGTATTTATCTATTTATTTTTATTAGGTGTTGACCCTGCTTGAATGCTTTTAGACTAAGCAGTGACCTGCCTTGTGTTGTCACTTCCCTCAGGTACTTGTCACCTCTCCTCCTTCTGTTTGGATTTCTTCTGGAAAGCTAGTTGTTCCTGCAGGCAGGCACTAAGGGTAGAGGAAAGCAGCTGGGATGAAGCACAAGTCAGGAAGCAGGCTGAAATGGTGTGATCTTTTGACCCAAAGCAATAGCTAGTGCTGTTAGGGCTTGCTCGTAGTGCAGCAGCTGCACAGCTCGCACGCCTTTCACTGAATTGAGAATTATTCATATTCTCTTTCCCTTCCCCCCGGTGCCATATGTAACACGATCTGCTGGTGCCCAGGCTGGCAGATGGAAAAGCAAGACACTTCTATTTGCAGTAGCGGTTCTTCATGGGCTCAACTGGCCTGTGAAGTTGGAATGTTCAAGCTTGTCAGCTTCAGCAGAGCAGCCTTTCTGGGGACCCTTACTGTCCCTCTGCCACTGCTGTACGTGTGTGTGCGTCTGCACAAATGCATATCGATCTCTTAATCTCCCTGCTGCTTCCAGGAGAGACTCTCTCATTTGGACACCTTTTCTTGTTGCTTGTGGATGTCACCCAAGCTTAGTATACTTCCTGGGGGTGATTTGACCTTTATCTTAAATCTCCGCTCTAGTATTAGACAATTTCCAATTTTCACTAGTCAGTTAATAGGTGGCAATTTAGATGTGCTTCATGGAGGTGGCTGAAGTAGAGGCAGCTCATCTCAACTCTAGTAGTATTTTAAGACACTTGCATCCTTGGGTGAATTACTTTTCCTCTCTGCCTTGAATTCCCAGTTCATAAAGTGGAACTCTGTCTACTGAGCCAACAGCAGTGGTTATACTGTGAATCATAAAAAGCACAAATTATCATTTCAAAATGCACTCTGTGATAGACACCCGATTGCTAATGGCCAGATCCCAAGTCTCTGTCCTATATTTTTGGAGCTCTCAGAGGGATTGATGATCCAGCACAGATTTCTCAGGAATTCCCTTGCTATTTCTTTGGGAGGGTGGGAGGAGGAGAAATCCTCATGTCTTTTCTCAGATGAGTTGCTGCTTGTGCTCTGACTCCAGGATGCTCACATTTTTTTACATGAAGTTAACTGCATTGATGTTGTTCTGTTTGCTTGGTGCAAGAAGAAACAGAGTCTCAAGTTGAAGCACAGATGGGCCCCTCATGGTTCCTCTGGCAACACTTTAAAAGCCAGTTTGTATGTTTGACTTCTCTGATGTGTTGAAAAGGCAAAGTAGGGTGAAGTCTTAGATTTAAATTTGTTTTCCTTTCATTTGTGTTTGTTTTTGAGGGCTGTGTCCTACCTTCTACTGGATTTCTATGACCTCTCATTTCAGCTTGTGTGGCAATGGAGTCTATTTATGAGCAAGCAAAACATGAGCTCCAGACACTGAATTAACTTTTAAATGATTGTTCCTGATAAATATGAAAGATTTTCTGAACATGAAGTGAAGGGCTATGATGTAAGGCCTTACACTGTCCCTTTTAGAGTGAGTCACTGTATCTTTTGCTTTGCGGTTGGTAAAATTAGATTTGGCATAGGATCATGTAGGGGGTGACTGATAGACCTAAGAGGGTAACGAACACCTTGGCTCATCTAAACCTGCCACCTAAAAAGGATGAGAGTGTATCCAGTTTTCAGCCTTGCCAGTGAGGTTCAAGTAATAAGATTTGTCCTTTCTAAATGCTTTATTTTCCCCAGCTGTGAAAAGGGTGGAGGTGGGTCAATAATGATATGTAGAGTTTTCTTTGCAATCCCCCAAAAGATGCTTTTTGTTTGTCTCGAAGAAAATATTTAATTTGACTTGAGCCAAACCATCTGGGCACTCTGAACACAAACATAAATGACAGGTTTTCTAATGAAACATTTTTAAAATGGTAATGTCCAGTATTTTGGCCTTGTAGAATCTGAGGGAACTTCTTCTAAACAATCGATGTCCGCAGGTAAGGCAAATTCCCAGGAAAGTCTTGGCATGACCAGTATCTCCAAGTTTTTGCTTGGAGAAATTTTGTTTTGAAAAAATTTATCCTGGCTTTAGAAATGGGAGGAAAGCCCTCCAAATAACACTCATGATAAACAATGCCACTATGTCATACATCCAAACTGCATCTTGTCCCACTTTTTAGGGTAGTGTTACACTTGTTCTTCTTGGGCTGCAGCTTGTAATTATCTTGGTGCTTTATCCCATCAGCTGTTTCCATGTCACTGGCTCAGTTTTCCTACAACTCCCTTTGATGGGGGCCGTCTGGCCTTTGGGCGCTGCTGCTCGATTTGCTCTGAGTTCATGAGAATTTGTTGACTGCGAGCAAAGAACGTGCCCGATGGAGGAGGGATTATACAGGGACAGACAGCGGTAACACTGTCTGCTCCAGGCAGCTTTTCTGCTCCTGGATTAAAGTTCACGCTGTGTTACTTGTCTCTCTCTAAGGCCTTGTCAAGTCCATGTGGGAAGCTATTCTGCCTGCACTATTTCACTTTGTGCTGCTCAGCTCGCTCTCTGCTTCATTTCTCCTCCCTCTTTCCCCTTTCATTCAAGCGGCATCTTTCAGTCTTCCCCATTCACGTCTGTGCTCTCTGCCCTGTGTAAAACTTCCATGCCCTTCCTACCATTCATCACCTCTTGCTCATTCACCTCCCTGCTTGCCTTTCTCCATTCATCTGGGCTTCGTCCCAGCCAGTCTGGGCTGCCCTCTCCTCCTGCCCCTTCCGCAGTCCTCCTTTTGTGTCTTTGCGCTCCCTTCTCTGTGACCATCCAAAGCGCAGCAGTCTGCAGTGGGCTCTGTGAGGATGCTCTGGTAGAAGTTGGCCCCACTTGATGGGCTAATTTATCCCCAGTGGAAGCCTGGTGGGATTGTTTTGGGAAGATTTGTCTCTCCAGCTACCCTGCAGGTGAGATTATTTTTTTTTTTCCCCACTGTCTTCCCACTTCCCAGAGATGCAGCATGATGCATGAATAGGAGGAGTATTGCTATTTCCTAACCTTCCGTCTCAGTCTGGTCTTTCTGTCTGTTCCTCCTGGCTTGTTTTCCTTTTGTTTGCAGTGGTGGCAGCTCTCAAGTGACTCTTTGGGAGGTTGTTTTGATTTCCTCATTCCTGAGGAGCATAACATACATTCCTTTAATTATACTGGTTCTCTAATTATGGTAGTTGTCTGTGTCTTCTCTGTCTCCTTCTTCTGATCATCTGCATTGGGCCTGTATCAGTTTTGCCATCTCTGCTCTTGAATGTGTATTTGTTACCCAGGAAATAGACCTTGTGAATTGTAGTAGCCAGAGCTTGTTGTTTCTAAGTCGGAAAGCTGCCATGACCCTGTGCTTGTGCTACAGACATGGCAAATATGGACCACAGACCTCTGCCAGAGATCCCCCAGCCTGCTCTGGCCCTGGTCCCCTACAGCCCAGACCCATGCCGGCAGTGTGCAGACATCACCCCGTCCTATTGAAGGAGCAGGTCTCTTTGCTGCAGCATGGCAGAACTAAGTGGGAGGTCTGCTTGCCTGCGGGTGCCCGTGGGGGGCATCAGTTTTGAATGGTTAAACTGCATTCAAGCCAGTCTGTTCAAGGGGAATATTAGAGCTTGGGAAGAGCGTACAGGCTTGTCAAAGGAAGCAGGTGCTCTTTAAAGCACGTGTGAGCCCTGTGCACATGAGAAATCTGATAAGTTCAGTAAAGGAGGCAGAAATGAAGTGGAGGCAGGCAAGGAGAGGGGCCCTGTGAGTGAGTGCAGTTTGACGGACAGGATGAGCACTCTGTTGTGGGGGAGGCTGTGAAGGGAGTATCCACTGCTGTCTCCTGAGGCAGTAGGGAGCCCCTGATACAGCTCAGAGCCAGGATCCGTGAGGACTTGTCAGTGCTATGAGAAAGAGCCTTTCCCTTAATAAGAGTCTAAAAGAGGTATTTCAAGCCATGCTGTGGTACAGTTTGTTGTCAAGCTGGTGAGTGTGTAAAAGGAACTGCCTGTTAACCGTGTTTGTGCCCCGTAGAGAATTACGCCTTGCAGGGTGTAGCCACCCCCAGCCTAGCCTTGCATTTTGTCACCTGCAGGGAGAACTGCTCTGCTCCAGCTGCAAGGCCTGGACTGGGAACCTGCATGGACAGCACTTCTTCCTATGAAATTGCATTCCTGTTGTGGAATCTTCAATAAGTCACGATTTGCTTTAAAGCTTCAGACACGTTTTGTGTCTGTCTGAAAACTGTGGCAAAGAGAACGCTAGAAACACTGTGCCTTGCCTTGCATTTGTTCCTCATATCCATAAGGGCATACAAGAAGCCAAAAATGCAGTTTGATTTTTTCTGATTTGTGGTTGTGCAGCTTTGGCATTTGGACAAGTCTCTTCTACCCTTAAACCAAAGTATATTTGACATAGCGGACACTGGGAAAGTGCAAACACTGCAGACCTTACCCTTGCAGTCTCCCATGCAGGGAGCCTGCAGGCTGGGTGTCATCCAGGACTATTTGGATATATCTCCTAAGAAACAATGTGAACCACCACAGCTTCCGGCAGCCTGGCTCCTTACTGCAGTTGTAACCCCTGTGATCACCCTGGACAGATGCGAGCCAAGATTGCTTGCTCTCAAGTGTTTAAATGATAGAGGTTAGAGTTAATAATTAATACTCCCAGCTCCGGGCTCCATTTGGAACCAGCCTGTCTGGAGTACTTTTTAGATGGTTATGTCGTTGCAGTGTAACACCAGGTGCCTACAAGGCATCGCAGGGAATCATCCAATACCTCTGTCTCCTCCTCACAAGGCTGACATTATCTTCTGCTCCAGTTTAGCTTGGGAAGCAGAGGAGTTTCTCTGTTAGCTTCTAGTCCCCATGACTAAGCAAAGCCAGATGTAAAACCAGTATGGGTTAAATATGTTTCCCTGTCTGTTTAGTAGGACTTTTGCTCTGTGGTTGTTATAACCAGAAGCATGGTTTGAATTCCAGAATAGGTGGGTCATTCTGGTTATATGTGTGTTACAGCAGTTGTTAGCTGGTGCTTCAAATGCATCTGTTTGGCTTAAGTTTTTCTGAGCCAGAATGACTTGCAGTCAGGTCACGAGGGGTGACTGTTGGGATCTTCTAGTCTCTCATAATGAAGGCCAGAAGATTTTCCGAGTGGTCTTCCGCTTGACCTCGTCCATACTTTATCTCCTAGGAAAACTTGAAATTCAACTGTAAAACTTCTGGTTATTCTAATCTAAACCTGCTCAGCTTTGACCTCTAGCCCCTACATGTGATTATACCTTTGTCAGAGTGGAGAATCCTCTACTGCCAAATTTCTGTTCCCTTTGTGGTTCTTCTGGACAGTGATCAAGTCATTGCTTAACCTTCCCTTTCATGAGCTAATGAATTGAGCCTGTCAGTGGAGCCAGGCAGACTATACCAGTAACAAAGTGCCAAATGCAGAAGTAATGTCACCTCATTTAGAGACCTGCAGGTCACATTTCTTTTTTTGAAGGCGGTGCTACCTTGAGAGCACTCAGTGTAACAGACAAGACTTTTTTCCACCACCCCAGAGAAGATGGCATTCCCCATCCTTAAAGCTGGCTGGCATTCTTGGCTTGTGGCCATACGGCTTTCTGTTTGTTTTTACTGCAATATGTATTGTTTGCAAGCACCCAGCTTTACCAAAAGACCCAGCTCACGCTTAGTAACTCGCTGCTTTAGCCCATCTGAGAGCATGGTGCAGAGGTATCTTATGCTTTCTCCTAAGTCGCTAATGATAACTGTGTAGAGGCAAGAATGAATTCTCATGGGACCCCATTAGTGGCATCTCCATCTCTAGCTTAGTTTTATTTTTGAGACCTGTCAAATAGCCAGACTTTTTAGCATGTTGGATGTGTGACAGCCTGAGTTTGTGTCACAGTATGTCCTCAAACACAGGGTTGTCTGGTGATGTCAGATGCCCTGCAGAAATCAGTTATACCAGCAATCTTGTCTTAGGATCCTGCACCAAGTTTGTGTTCCATCCCGATAATTTCAGTTGAGCACCATTATTTTCTGTAGCCTGTTCTGACTGTTATTAGACCAGTCCTCTTTCAGTTATGCATTACTCAGTATGGGTCATATGTTCTTTTGCTGTTGGTTGCTATTAGGCTGACAGACCTGCTTTGTCCCATTAAATTCTTGTCACAGCCCTGCAGCTGTGGGAGCGGTGTGGGTGCCTGTCACCATGTTTGGACAGGAGTTTTGGAGCCATGGTTGGCTCTCTTTGAATTGCTGATTCAAAGCTGGAAGAAAGGTAAAAAGCAGATCTTGATGTTTCTCTAGTGTTCCCAGACTTGCAGAAAATCAGTAGTAGTACTGGCTTTTTAAAATCTTTTGGATGCAAGTTACCTTGACCTGCTGATTCAAAGCTATCTAACTTTAGCACCTGCTGTGTAACATTCTCCAGAGTTACTGCTGGGACAAAAAAGTGCATCATCATCCTATGTTTGAGATAATTCACTCACCTTTTGTCCAAATACAGAGCAGAAACATTTCAACTACTCCGGGCACTTTTGCGCTGGTATCACCTATGCTACTTTTTCCAGATAATATCAGATCAAACCCCTGTTTTGAATGAGAAGACTCGTCTGCCTCACCTGTACCAGCAGAGACCCTGCTGTGACAGGAGACACTGTCAATAGCAGAAAATTTTACAGAAATGCTTGTGTACTTTCAGTTAACTTGGGGGTAAGCAGGGATCTGACTGCAGGAACTTGGCCTGAAATACAGACACAGCTGAACAGCTGTTCTGACTGTTGTGTGTTTGCGGGTTTTTGGGGTTGGTTTTGGTTTTGTTTTTTAATTTCCTCGTAGCAGTAGTGGTTAAAGCTTGTCTGTCTCCTGGATGCGAGGTTGACTCTGCATTATATACCTTTTCTTGAGTTACGTAGTCCAAAAAAAATGCAGCACCCCTTCCAGAGTGGATTGCATTTGAGCTCTGAACGTAGCAGCTTATACATTGACCCCTCACAATGTAGAAACCCTGAGAGAGGTAATTAATATCAATACAGAATTTCAAGATTCTCCAGTAAGACTAAGTAAAAAGACATAATAATTATGTGGTGGTAAAGGAGAATATCATATGTCATGGTAGCGTGGATATTGCTGTTTTCAGCTTTTGATATTTAATGCCTTATACCATCCAGATTAAAAGTGGGTTTTATTTTAATTAGACTGCAGAACTCATTGCCTCAGGAGATTGTGGAGCCCTAAAAACTAGAGGAATTCAAAAGGGAGAGCGAGAGGTTGGGCATTTTTACATATAACAATGTCTGAGCAGATCTGGAAAGAGTGTTAAAACCTCTTGCCTAAGGATTTAAGAAAAAGTTTTAACTGTTAGGGTGGATTTGGTCATGGCAGTCACTAGGTGATCTCTTTCAGGCTTCACCTTGTCCACGATCTCACAAATGTGCAGTCAGCACCAGAGCTGGGCTGGCGTTACATGATACATGACTTGCCAGTCTGGGCTGTAACCTGCCCAGCCTGTTGTTGCAGCTGAGAACATCTATCCAGTGAAACATGCAAGGTGCCCCAGTGCTGGATCAAGATTAAAAATTGTATTTCCACCTAAAAAAAACACCCTGCCACTTTCTAGATTGCCTCAGCTTCTTTCCATTAGTCTTAATGCACTTACATAAATAATAAAAGAGAAAGAAGCAGAACTGGAGAAGGCTCAGTCTATAAACATGTCTCTTTGCATTAAGCCTTGTGGCATAATGGAGGGCATCTCCTGCCATCCATGCTGTCTCGTTAATCATATAATTATCTCCCCCAGTTTCAGTGCTGCATCTCCTTGCTCGTAGTGCTGCTGATAATGGAGCTTCTATTTACCCTGGCTTCTTTCAGGGGAGTGGCTTTGGTTTCAAAGCCAGCACAGTGGCATATTTTGAATAATTTAGTTCCGGGTGGCTTGTACACTGTGTGTAATTCCCCAGCTGAGACTGGAGGCTGATTCCTGTGAGTGTTCTGCCAGGAGGCTGATCTGGAGAGAGGCGGTGGGATCGCTCAGAGTGGTAGGTCATCGAGACAGCAGGGGACTGAAAGCTAGCTCAACAGGTCCTGTGAGTGCATCTCAGCTCTATCCTCTTTCAGTGGCTTGGCAAGGACTTGCAGCAAGAAACCTACAGGCAGAGGAAGGGTGGGGGGAGAGTTGCATTAAAAATGTGTATGAAGATAGAAACATGGATTTGGGTACCTGGCTGAGGATGATAGGTTTCCCCAGCAAGCTGTGGGTCAGAAATTCCTGCAGTCTCTGAATGCAGGATTTGCTTGGCCTCAGAGTGGCTTGGACCAGAGGTCTGAACCTCTGTGCAGTCGAGGAGTTCTGTGTGGTGTCCAGCTGTTGTTGGCTTTGGAAAGTCAGATATATTTCTTGGCAGAAGACCAGCTCTGTTCATATTCTCCATGTGCTGCTTGGCCTTGTGGCTTCCTAATTGCCCTTTGCCATTGCAGCTAGCATCCAGTCATGCTCAGCAAATGCTCCGCAGCCCTTGCTGTGCTGGATCGTGCAGGCACAGGTGCGTTGCATGTGCCTTGTAGATGGAGAAGTCAAGGCACTACAAGAGGCATCTGGGCTCACTCCAGGAATCTTGGCAGTAACAAGAATCAGACCTGGACCCATAGCCCCGTTTCCTGTCTGTCGAACAACTTCCTGAATCTTTTCATTCTCCCGTTCGTGTTGAATCTGTGCTTCCAGTGCATGTCTAGATGAAGTGCTCTTGCAGAAAGTAACAACAGATGGTAGCAATGTAGGTCCCTTGTCTTTGTGCCTAAGATAGTAGGAGAAATAAATTAGAGCAGAAATGCCTATATAGATTGGCCTGCTAGCTGATGGTCCTGGTCCTTCAGGCTACTCTGCCCTTCAAGGGAAAGGGAACCTTATACCAGCTCCCTCCATCTCCACTGTGCTGTGTGCTGCAGGCAGAGACACTTACCTGAAGCTGATGATGGGCCATCTGCTCTGCGAATGCCTCCCCACCTAGGTGAACACTGAGCTGGGTAGCTCTGTGCTCTCTCACTGCAACTTTTGTGGGAGCAGGTCTGTCTGGGGGGGCCTGCTTGGGGAGTTAGTGAGGGTGTATCCTCTGTGCTTAAATGCAATCTGGCTTTTGAGAGCTTGGTGATGTTTCCAGCCCTTGGGTTCACTTCAGGTCAAAGCAATCTAACATGCGCTAAAAGTACTGATGGACAGCTCTTAATCACTTTATATTGTCCGGGCAGCAGTGGGTAAATTCATTATTTACAGAGGAAGAGAATGTGTGTCATTGGAGCCAGCACTTAAGTTTTACCGCACATGTTCAGTCAACTCAGATTAGGTGACTTTTAATGGTGGGAAGCTGGATTTCAAGGCGGAGGGATATGTGCTTACTTCTGACTGGCCTTCCTCTCTTCTGCTTCAGGGCTTCTCTCGTGTGCACCTCCCGCTATTGGAAAAGAGAGCAGGATCATTAAGCTGCTCCGAAGATAATCACCACCAGGCAGTGATGAAACTCCTGTTAAAACAGCCCCTGTTTTTTACTCTCTCATTTGGATTATAAAGCAGACTTTCATCTTCTGCCTTGTCACTCCTTTAATCTTCATCCAAGTAGCAAGTGCTACATATATTGTTGCCACATTGGGGTTTTTTTGTTCTTTTTAAAAACAAAACCAAAACCCACAAACATAAAGAACCTCTCTCACCAACTCATAGCATGACCCCAGAAACTGTGGGAAGGTAGAGAATGGGCTCTGGTAAGATGTGTGGGGAGAGTCTTAGATGTCTTTTCACAGCTTCAACTTGGACTCTGTCAATTCCGTGTGTTGACTTGGAGACTTGATTTAACTACAGCATGGTCCTTGAGGCTGGTGACAGTCTGGCTGTTTCCAAAGCTTGTTAGCATCCCTAGATTGTAGGGACTGTGCCATCTAAAGGTCTGAGTTCAAATCTAGCAATGCTTAGCGTGGTTTCTGTTTCAGAGATGAACAGATTTTGCGTGTGATTGACTTTCCCTTTCCAGTGCCAGTCATGGGGAAGGGTCTACAAGTGAACAAGAAGCAGGCCTACGATTGATAGCTCCTTTCTGGTAGGAAATAAGGCAGGAGCTGTCATTTCCATATAATAGGAGGGGAAGCTAAAGGGCAATTTATTTCCAGAATCTGCCTCCTACTCTGGAGCAGAGCTGGGGTCAATGCCAGGAGGCCTGACAGCCAAGCCAGTCTCTCCCAGAAGTGAAGATATGACTGGACCATAGAATGATTCAGGTTTGAAGGGAATGGTCCAACTCAAAGCCAGCTTCCAAATTAGATGAAGTTGCTTGGAGCCTTGCCCATTCTGAAAACAATCTATGGCTCGGCTGGTATCTCCTCGTCACAGCAACACAAAGCCCCTTGATGGGGAAACCATGGGTGGTAGCAAATTCTCTGTTCCTGCGACAGATCTGCAACCCTAAAGCCATCCAAGGATCCCCATGTTGTGCCCAGTTCAGCTGTTGACTCTCCAGCTGCTCTGATGCCCCAGAGGGCTGTTTGCCATGGGGGAGAGGAGCAGCTGGCTGCGTTATGTGAAATGTCTGCGTTTTCCCAAGATACCCATTGTCTGACTGCAGCACCAGCCTCCACCCTACTTGCTCACTCAGCCGTGGCTGATGTGTCTTTAATTGAAGAGGAGGAACAATTTGAGATTTCATTTTCTTTTCTTAACCATATTTCCTGTTTCCATCAGAGATTGCACGGCCCCCTCCCCTTATTTTTGTCTTGTAGTTTTGCTGTGGGGCTTTCAGTTTATGGAGTCTGTTCTAAAATAAGGGAGAAACAGGAAAAAAATAATCTTGTTTTGGCCCAGGGAATTAAGATCCTGGGTCAGATGGCTGCTACGGTCATTAACATATTTACATTTTTGCTTAAGACCCTGGTTGAGGATCAAGGGAGTTAAGGGTGATTGTCATTGAAATGCAGAGGAAACCTTGCATGAAATTGCTGTTAAGCATCCTATTGTTTGGGAGGGCCAGGAGGGGCAAATGGCCTTCCTCATCCCTGCACCGGCTGTGTTGCGCTTGTCTGCCCAAGTAGATGGGCAGAGGCAGAAATAACTACGTTGAAGGAAGCTACTGTGCTGCCTTGGCTGCTGGGAGGCTTTGCCTGGGGAGCACTCCCTGTGGGGCTGGACCTGGGGCTCAGCACAGCCATGCTGCTGGCTGCCAGTCATCGTCTGTCCTCTCAGTGAGACAAAGGTGCTCGCCTGGGCTTGTGGGATAACTGGCTGTTAACGAGATCATCATGGACAAATACATGAAGCGTCTAGCAAAGGTCAGTTACTGGTTTTATAATTGATGGTCCCAAGAGTTTTGAGTGTGCCGTCACATGTTGGTTTTGCCGTGTGTGGGGACACATGTTCTGCAGGAACAGCTCAACTCCTTGACTTTTGTGGCAAGCTGGGATATCAGAAAGAGAGTGTGAGCCAGTTTGAAGTGTTGGGGTAGATTTTGAGTGCTGTGGTGACAGATGAGTTTATATGCTGAAAAAAAATTGTTTAAATGTAAATAAGAGAACTCCCTTATAGCTGGGGTTTACAGTAAAACATTCTGCTCCGGGCTGTGGAAACAGTGGTCTGGTCCTGCTCCGAGGCAAGCCTTTTCAGTTCAGATGCCAGTTGTTCATTGTTCACCTCTTACTCTTTCATGCTGTTCAGATCCACTGTTTTAATCCAAACCTATTTCTAATTAGTATGATTAACTTAGTGCCAAAAAGAAAATTATACATAGTAACGTCAAAGAGGAAAACAAGCTCCCTAGCACGTTTACAGTACTGAAAATACTAGCTACCTTCTGCCACTGCTTTGATTGCGGTGGGATGAGCAGCAAGACAGCTGAAGGAGGAACGCTGGTGCCTATTGGTGTGAGAAAGAAGTATCCTTGGAGCAGAGGCTCATTCCTAACCACCAGACAGGCTTCAGCTGTCTGTCCGTTTGGAAAGCCAGCAGCCAGTAACAGGTATGGACCTCCCTGTCATGAGTGTCAGAATTGTAGCTGCTCCAGGGCTAGTGAGTTGGAGTCATTTGTGTGTCCTTGTGGACTGGTTTGAAGCTCTGAAGTGGTTGTGTAATTTCTGTTCTCTGTTACAAAATGTTTCTCTTTGGAATGCTTTAAAGCAGAACAAAGTCTGGGAAAAGTCGTTTGTGATCTGAGCAGCTTTTTTTTTTTTTTTTGCTTCAGGAGCCTGTGTGCTTCAGCTCTGTGTCTCTCTTGCCCTTTGAAGGAATAGCCATGTTCCCTGTGGCTGTGGCCATTGGTCTTGCCTATGAAGACAAACAATGAGCACACAGCACGAGGGGGAGTCCTGTGCTTCAGTCACTGACCCTGGCCCTCAAAGTAGGGAGGCATTTAAGCCTTCAGGGAGCAAATAGATTTGTCCTAGACAAGATAGGTTCTGACGTCTTAAATGTCAAGATACAGTTAAAGTGGTACAGTTAAGAAAGATGTTGGTTAGGTCAAATGTTTTCAGGAAACAAGGATGAACACAGCAGTGTCTATGGGATTGCAGGTGTTAGATCCATTCGCTGAATGACTCATCTCCCAGCTTCTGCAAATTCCCCTTGAGGAAGGTCATCTCAGGTATTATGCTAATAATACTTTATTTCCTGGGTTTCTGTGCCTCTGGGATTGAGCACTGCAAACCTAGGCTGGCTTGGGAGTCCCAGCCAGAGCTGAAAAGCATTAGAGCTGAGCCTGAGTGGAGAAGCTCTGATTTTGGGGTTTGTTTTAAAATTTGATCTATTAACTCAAAGCGTCAGAGTAGGCTGGAGTAGGAGAGCTAAACTTCTCCAGGGATTAATATTAAGCCTTTGTTTAACAGTAAATGGCTGATGAAATCCACCTTTGGCTCTGGGTGCCAGCTGTCAGGAAGGTACAGCCAGGCCACCTCGCAAGGACAGAACAACCCTTGGCAGAGGGCAGGGGAGAGTGCCCAGCTCTGACTGCTCGGTCACTTGGTTTGCCTTGTTGTGTGTAATCCACTTGCCCCAGCAGCTTCCTCACAGAGAGGCTGCTGCTTTGACAAAATAGCAGACCAGCCCTGCTCCAGCAAGGGGCTGTGATCTCCCCTCCTCCAGTTAGACACCTTCTGCTCAACAAAGCAGACAGTGCTAGCAGGGTCCCCAGGAGCAGTGGGACAAAGGTCCTTGGGCTGGAAGGTGACGGAGCCAGATCCTCGCACGTGTGCGCTGTGTCCTCTAAACAAGCTGCTTGTGCCTGAGGCCAGTCTGTTTTATAGCTGCTCTGCTCACTGCAGAGCAGTGCCAGCCCTGCTGCTGGCAGGCTGCATCCTCTGCCAGTCCTCCTTCTCACCTCCTCCCTTGCCAAGGCAGCCTTTACTCCACTGCATCTGATTGAAGGCCCGGCGCCTGTTCAGCTTTTGTTTGCTGCTAGGAAAGAGCGAGGATTGTCAGGACCTTTTTGGCTCTGCCAACGCCTCTTATGTCCCAAATGTTTCCATGAAAAGCCTCCCTCCTGACCACCCTGCCCCTTGACAGCCATTCAATCCAGCCAACAAGCTTGATATCATTATCTACAAAAGGAGGCCAGCAAGCACCAGGGTCCTCACAGCCAAGTTTGGGAAATCAAAGGCAAATCTCCCAGCAACAGAGAGCTGGCGGAGATCAGACTGCACCACAGCTAGTGAGGGCTGGTCTGGCAGCTTGCGTCCACTACTTTTCAAAGCACAAAAGAAGCACGCTTGGCATGGTGCCAGCGCTGGCTTTTTGGGGCTGGGGATGTGCCTGCCAGTGAGCTGGCAGCCCCTTGCAGAGTGCCTGGGGGAGCTCAGTGTGGGCTAGAGGTTGCTGGAAGCAGTAATTGGTTTGGATAGCTTTGCAAGATTGTCTCTTTTTCACTCAGTGCCATTTTTGAGGAGATGAACCACCTAATCTGAGGGAAAACAGTGACGGTTTTGGTCCAAATTTCACGTGGGACTTTCCTTCCAATGACTTTGGTGTATGTTCTGAAATGGCATGTGGCTGCCTTGCCACTTTTGGTTTGACATGACGTTCTTCTGCTTTGCTCCCTATCCGAAGACTTCCTTTCCAATCCATCTTAAAATAGAGAGCTCTTCAGCAGCAAAAGCACTTGCCATTTTGAAGGCATCTATAGAGATGATCTGGAAAGGTGACTGGCAGAAACACTGAGCACAGAAAAGGCTTGAGAAGGGATGGCATGTTCCTGTGTTGCAGTTGTGTTAGGAAATACAGGAGTAAAACTGTTTTCAGTATGTTTTATCTCACAGACTACATCTCTGGCTTGCTTGATGGTCCAGATAGAGAGGGATACAAAAAATAGCCAAGAGAAATGATGATGCAGAGGGAAGGAAGGTGGAGTGAGCTGACTTAGCTGAATCTGGGGTGGAGACAGGGTGATAGCATGGATGATGATGCCTTGCTTCATCCCTCTCTGCAGCAGGATGCTTTGTAGTCCCTGGGCAGTGAAAGGAAGCTGGAGATGGAGTGGTTGCAGGGCAATGCATGACCAAAGTCTAGAGCAGCCCCTGGGGTCCCTGTGGGTCTGCTGCAGGTGATGAATGTATAGGAGTGCAGAGCTGTGTGTAATGTGGAATGGTTAATTCTGGCACTGTCCCCTCCTATTCCAGTTTGATCCTGACAACACCGGCTACATCAGCACCGAGAAGTTTCGCTCCCTTCTCCAGAGACACGGCTCAGAGCTGGACCCCCACAAGCTGGAGGTCCTGCTGGCCCTGGCGGACAGCAACTCCGAGGGGAGGATCTGCTACCAGGATTTTGTCAACCTGGTGAGTGCTCTGGCTGGCAGGACCTGTGAGTCCTTGGCTCTGCTTAAAAGGTTGGCTGTTCAGGGACAGTCTCCCTCCCTCTCTCTATCAACACCAGTGTTTGCTGTGTCCCTGCATCACACTCTGCATGGACTTGCTGAAGTATTCAGTGGTGACTGAACTCTCAAGCCAAGAGTCAAGTTATTGCTGATTTTTTCAGGGAAACAAGTTTGTATGGAAAGAAACTGTGGGGGCTGTTGTAAGAGAGGCATGAAGCAGTGGCTGCTGCTAGTTTAGAGGCTTTTTCTCTCCATATCAGTTCGTAGCTGTCAAAAGAAGCCATTTGTTTGCAAGCAGAGGCCTGTCAGTCTGGATGTCTCCTGTTTTATCTATAGATTTCACCACTACCAGACAAAATATATAGATAATGTTGTGTTGTCTTGCTGGGTGGAGTCATATTGCACTGCTGTAGGCATCAACAGCAACAGGGATAAAGTGTTTCTAGGTCACCTTTATCCCAGGTGAGATGTCTCAGACTGCATGAGTCATGATCTGGATGCCTCTCTATCTCTATTATGAGTCAATTAGTGAAGAGATCTGTTTCTTGTCAAGGCAGTACGGCGAGCCAACACAGGTGTAGACACACGTTGTTAGATGACCAGGATAGCATAGAAATGTTGTTTGTAAGATGGGTATCTTGAACAGTGGCCTTTCCAGGGGCTTTGCTGTGTTCTTGCTCTGTCATTCCCCAACTGAGTCCCAGCAGATTTACTGCAGCAGTAAGAGAAAGCTGGGTGACAAACTCAATGAGCAGTGAAAGTCAGTGACATCTCTAAGGTTTTGCTGGAAAGCTGGATGTGTTCTTGATGCAGAGTATAGTAATTTGCATTTCTCTGTGTTCCTGCAGTCAACATGGGGACTTGACCCCTCCCTTTGTCATGGTCACTCATGCATGTGTTCTTAGTTCACAAAGTGTCTTCCATATATCCTGTCTTCACATTAATCAGGAAAGTATAGCAATGGGGCACAGCCGCCAAGGATCCCGGTCACAACCTCAGTCAGGCTGTGGTCAGCATGAAGGTGAAATTACTGTGATGCAGTGACATAGATCTGCTATATCTAATCAAGCTGTCTTGTTCGCCCCTTGTATGTATTAGGTACACAGTAAAATAAATGCAGCAACTATTAAAGAGATCACAGTGAGTGTGAGGTTTTCCTCAGCTCCAGCTTAATAAACAGTGTGGTCAATGGTACTCTGTGATCAGCAGTATATTTATAGTAACAGCTGCTTGTTCTACAGTTTGGTATATTCAAAGTACCATGCAAGCATTCACTAATTGAGCTGCACAATGCTTAAGTAGCAGGAAGAGGTATCATATAATTTCTTTTACAGAAATGATGGCCTAGGGCCAGCTAACATCTTGCCAACGGGCTCAGGAGTAGAACGGGGCTTTTTTCCTCTCTCCTCGCTCCACTGAGCTCCAGAGCAGCACAAGCTAATGAGAGGCAGGTGGGAGGTAAAAAGCTTGGACATCCTCCTCCTTTGGGGAATGCGAGATGCTGCCAGCTCACACCTACCTGATGTGATTTCTGCAAAATGGCAAATTTCCTTCACTACTATTGAATGGATCCTGTAAAGATGCTACTGATTTTTCTGTCATCAGCCCCTCTATCCTCATCTGCATTTTTCGCACTTTCTAATCAATAGGCAATGCAAATGCCAGAACATTAAACTACTTATAAATAGCAACTCCCTTCTCATTCTTCCTCTAACTGCTATTGACTTCCAACATCCAAACTTTTTAGGGCTTGTTCTCTTTTCCCTAGTTTCCTGCTCTCAAATCTGCCTTGTGAACTTCCTGATAGAAAGAAATAACACAGCTGACACAGAATCACTGTGAAATTAGTGATTTCCTTCACTTTATAGCTGTCAATGCTGGAAACTGGTGGTGGTGTTTAAGTGCATGCTTGTGCTTGATCATTGGCCATCTCTGCTTTTTGCTCAGGTTAATTTGTCTGTTTGCATAGCTTGGCAAGATCTGATCTGCTCCCAGAAATTATGGTGCTGGATGTGGGGCAGGGAAAGGCTGACCTTTTACTAGATCCACAGAGGTTTTACAAGCATGGTTCTGCATGTGTGGCTTTCCTGTTCTCCATCAGTATTCGTCAAGTCCTCTGACAGGATCAGAGAATCTCATGGCCTCCCAAATGTGTCGCAGGTACTGAAACTTTGTGCCAGAAGTAAAATTGCATTAATAACGCTCTGGCCACTGGAGAGGCCTTGAGGGGAAGCGTGGGGCTGGGTATCACAGATCCATTACAGTGCAGTTGTTAAAGTGGAGGTGTGGAAGGAAGGAGACTCCTCTGTGTGTGTGTCTCACAAGCAGCTCTCTTGGTTTCTTTCCAAGCATGGGGATGGAAGCAGCTGATAAGCTGCCTGCTCAAGCTACTATAAAAAAACCCAAATTACTCAGTCCCAGCCAAAACTAGTACAAACTTGTGCTATCTCACAAAACCCAGCAGAAAGTAGAGCTTAACCACCGGGCATCAAGAGAACTCTATCTTCAACAGCCAGCACAATGCTGCAATCATAGTGATTTCTGTTTCTACACTGAGGTCTGAAAGAATGGCAGAAAGCAGTTTCAGATGGGATTTCTTATCCTGTGTCTGAAACAGTGCAGAATAGCTCAAGTGTTTCCTGCACAAGTGGAGATGTCTTGTATGTTCCTGTTGTCTGCTCGCTTTTCTGCATTGTGAAGCCGCACACTAAAAATGCACAGTGAACATTCTGGCTACGAACAGCATAGGCCACGGGAGGAGATAATGAACAAAGCTGTTTAACTAACTTTGCTACTTTTAGAGAGGAGACAAGCCAGGAGGTAATTATAGTTGAGATGTTATTTGCCAGGATCCCTGCTGAACAGCAGTTGCTGCTGGCAGTCCTGGACTACTTTGTATAATATCCTGTGAACTGTAACAGAGCTAAAACACAAACTAGTGATGCCCTGGAGAGACTCAGTCTCTTATTCTCTGGCTAAACCTTCCTTGTATTCTCTGCCTAAGAATGTGGATTACTGCTTTGGACAGGCTGGATCGTGGCTTTACCACCGCCTCATCCTCTTGACATGTTCCTCTTCAGACACATGAGCGCAGGCAAGGGGGTGCGATGGAGCTTCTTAGACCTTACTTTGCTTGACCGAGGGGCAATATGAAGCCAGTTCAGGCTATGGTGGTAGTTTATTCTCTCTTGTTGTGAAAATCGGGTAGGTAACTCCTAGCCTTGCTCTGGACAAGGAGAAGTTTTACAAAACCTCATGTTTAATAAAGCACCTTTGCTAGAAAAGCAAATCACAGCTTATACCGGGGCTAAAGCAAAATCCATTCTGCAGCCCAGGAGATTTACCTGCCAGTGCAACTCTGTAGATCACTGCTGATCCAAATGTGCCGTAAAAGCTGACCTCAGTGCATTCAGTGTGGTCCGGATTGGACCTGTTGGCGTGCAGCAGGAGGACTTGAGGGGAAGGGTATGTTCCTGTCTCCCATTCCAACACTGGCACTACCCTGGGAGGTGCCCCTAGCACACACTGAAGGTCTCTCTGTCCCTGCTACAGATCTGATGTTCAAAGGGCAGAACTGGAGGTCAGGTGGACTTAAGTTTTGTTCCTGGCTCTGCAGAAGACTCCGAAACTTGTGCAAGCCTGTCTATGCCTCATGGGTCTGTTTCTCTAACAGATGGAAAGAGGTAAGGGTTGCATCACTTCTGGGTTCACAATTTTGGCAAAGTCAGTGGCAGTTCTGCAGTGGAAGAAGAGTCAAGTCCTGGGGAACCAGCTCTCTGATGACTGTTTACTTGAGGAACTCTAGTGGGTCTAGAAGAGCTGAGGACAAATGTCGTTCCCTGAAGGCAACAATATTTCAGCATGTTTGGGAGGAATTACTAAGCTCTGAGACAGAGTTCATGTGACTTGGGAGAAACAAAACACTGCTGTTTCCAACAGAAATGTTTAGCTGTAGCTTTGCAGTAACTTGAAGCTGATGTAGTATCTCAGTAGTGAGCAAACTGTATTAGCTAATTAAACACTCGTCCTTTGTCTCCAGATCAAGAATTAACACCTGCCTTCTAGGGATAGGCTAATTCTACCTCATTTTCAGTGAACAACATGCATTCTTTTGAAGCACTGTGTAACAATAATCAGGTCACCCTAATCCAAACTTTGCTGGCACCAGCACACTTTTTACCCTCCAGAGAAAAATTGCCTTTCGTTTTTGTGATTTTTCTGTCTGGCTTGCTCAGTGTGCTGCCAGACTGCAATCACTGCCTCTTCAAGTAAAAAAATAAAACTGCAGATGCAGGCTAAGAAATCTACAGCTTCTCCTGTTCCTCCTCATGAGTGACAGACACGTAGGTTTATTGGCCATCAGAAGAGGTAAGAGGAAGATACTGTTGCAGTAGTTTCTTACTTTGTGGACGAGTCTGAAATATGATTAGCTGGTGGTGGAAGGCTACCTTGTGCTGTGTGCTGCCGAGCTGGATGTTCAAAGGGGCAGTTATTGTGTCAAAATATTGCTGGAATCATAAAAATAAGATAAAATATGGGAGGTGAAGGAGGTGAAGTGACTACTCAGAGTCTTATGGTCTGTCTATGCTAGTGGATGCTGTAGAAATACAAAGGTTAAGATTTAGATCTTTTCTGTCCGGGGCAGAGTGATCTGTGTGGGCATTTGAAGAGAAAGCCGGACTGGCTGAAAGGACAAAATACTTTGGGATTGTGTTACAATCCACAAACAAAAACAGTGAGTCCAGAGTGGGTCCTGGAATGTTGTAAGTGGGAAATGAGCTTGTTCAACAGGGGCTTTGACTTGCACTTTACAGCTTCATCAGTCTATAGAAACTTTTTGTGTGGCTTATCCTAAAGAAAAAAAAATAGCAAAATAATTAATTCCTACTCTAGTTTTAACACTTTAATAGACTTGTAAGAGTCTGTAAAGCAGTAAAGAAAGATACTTAAAGATGCACTCAAATTAAGGATGATTAAATTTAAGCATGTGCTTAGAACAAGCTAATGCCTTTGCACAGTCCTGAGGTGAAGCCCTATGGGTGTTGAATTAGTGTGCTTTAATGAAGTTGTGTTGGGAACTTTGCATTGGAGACAATGTATTTGAAACTTGATAATACCTCTAAAATGCCATTGACGGTGTCATTAAATGTGGCTCTTTTGAGGCTTTTTCAACCTTATCAACTGTAAGAGCAAGTGGGGGGTGAGGTTTTGTTGTGGTTTAACCCCAGCTGGCAACTAAGCCCCACACAGCCACTTGCGAGTTTTCCTTTGCAGACATCTCAGAGATAGCAGCACAGTCTCCCTGTCACTAGTCACCGAATGAAAAGCTCACGTTATTTGGATCTGTGAAAGGACTTTTTTCCAAAATCTCTATGTGTTATAGAATCATAGAATCATTAAGGTTGGAAGAGACCTCGAGGACCATCTAGTCCAACCGTCCCCCTACCACCTATTTCCCACTAAACCATGTCCCTAAGTACCACATCCAACCTTTCTTTAAACACCCCCAGGGACGGTGACTCCACCACCTCCCTGGGCAACCTCTTCCAATGCCTGATCTGTTGTTTTATCTTAGAGCAGAGGTGGGACATATCTCCAGCTGGGCATAGGATTTAGTAGGCAATAGCCAGCCATGTTAGAAGGACCACTTCTGCAAGGTGCTGAACCCTTCCTGCTGTTGCCTTAGCTCCCTGTTCTTTCTTTCTCTAACTCCAGCCTGCTTTTTCTTTGCTTTCCAAGGATTCAAAAGTAGCTGCTTACATTTTTCTTCAGACATTTTTCAATAATGCATGGCTGGAAGCCATTTGTTCTTATTAGCCACTTCAGTGATAAAAGCAAGGCTTGGTTCTGTTCTGTTCCTTGCGAGGACAGTGTGTGTGTCTGTCGATTATTCATGGCCATCCTTTCTGCTTTGAAAGGTAACTCTTGCCTTTGCTGTTTCAGTGTTTGCAATGGGATACTTCTTCCAACCTGGCTCGAACTGAAATGAGGGGAAACAGTGAAAGAAGAGCTGTAGCTAGGTAAAGAGAGAACCTTTTTTAAAGGAGAAAACACTGAATGCTATATTTTGGCTTTGGATGTGTACATGACAGCACCAGGAGGACTTTATTATCTTTGTGGAGGTGAGCTTTTAAGAAGTTACACACTGTATTCTTTCCACCAGATAACGGGGAGGTGATAGAGGTCCTTTAAACCACAGTTTGCTTGGAGTTTTTTAATGGTACTTAGAAGTACTTTGTAGCACAGTCACAAAGTAGCTATAAATCCCACTTCCAGTGTCTTTGCATGTCCTTTACTGAACCAGCTGACAGCCTGCATAGAAGGCTTAGGTGAGCAAGGCTTTGCAGGAACTGTATATAATTCTTTATTACCTGAGTCACTGGGAAGATAAGTAATAAAGCCTAAATCTGCAATTCTCAGGGGAATCCTCAGGCAAGACAAAAGTTTGCACAAATTAGTATCTTCTCTTCTTATTAAATCCTCGTTCACTTTCTAGTGAGTGTTTTAAACTCAAAATGCTCTTGTAGAATAACCCAGGACCTCAGTTCTAGTGGTCTTGTCTGGTGTTTGTCATTCTGTTCTCACTATTGCTAATCTGGAAGGTTTGTTGCAGGTGAAGCCACAGGTTTGGTAACTCCATTTCATCCCCTCTGTGCTTCCAATTAGAAATTGCCATCGTTTAGCATGATTTCTCAGCTGTTCCCAATGAAGTACAGTTGAACCTTGAGAAGCACAATGTCAACTTAAATGGATGTTTTAATTATGTATGTATCTAAAATACAGACGTGAGTGGGAAATGTTACAAAATTTTTTTTTTTAAAAATTAGTTCAGAAAATTAAATCTGGATTCATATGAGTTATGGAATCCTCCCCAGCACCAGTGAATAATGGAACAGGTGCTAGGGGGTTTGAAGTTTCAAACTTGCTGTGTTTGATACAACATTACTGGAATCCCAGTGTTAGTCTTGTCCTGCAAGCAGTGTTCTTGCAATTGACCTTGAAATCTGAATGTGCTTTACCTTTTCTGCTGGAAGTGATGGAAGACCTAAGCCTGGCACATTGAGTAGGAGTTCAGACAGAACCTTCAGCAGGGAATACCTGCAATGACCAAGATAAATTATTTGGTCTCTCCTGCACCTAACTGTTCTTGAATCTCCAGAGTAAACCACTGCTTGTTCAGAGGAAATCAGGATGTTGGTATTTGCTTTTTTTTTTTTTTTTTTTTTTTTTTTTTTTTTTTGCATTTGATACTGTTTGGGAAAGTGCTACCAGGTTGGCTCAGAGGATGGGAACATCTGTGACAGATGAACTTGATGCTGAGCTATGTGTTTTGGGAGAAGCCGTCTTTACCATATTAGCATTTTGTAGAAGTGTGGAGTGAGGGAAGGAAATAAATGTGAATCTTGAAAGCAAAGTTGATTGGAAAGGCTGCATTTGTAAGTAAAGTGGGTTATAAAACTGGAGCTGACAGAGGCTTTTAAAAAGCTTGTGCTAACTTCTGATTTAGTGTTCTGTGTCTTGGAGGATCAGAGCTGGAGAGCTGAATGCATTGCCTGTCACAGTGTTGTGTGTGTTTAAAAATAGCCACGGACCAGCCTCAAAGATGCCAGTTCGTAATGAGCAGAAATCCATGTTTTTCAAAACCTCCTGAGTGAGGCTGAATAAAAACCATAAAAAGGGTCCTGTGCCCCACATAAGCCATGAAACTGGAGATGGGGAATTCCTACATGACTTTGCCTATTGATTATCTGGGGCAGCAACAGTAGTATAGGTAGCCAAGAAACCCAGAGAAATTGGTCTGCCAGTGGGAATGGGCAGTTTCTGTTGCAAATAAGAGATTATCAGAGACTAGTTCGAGACTGGCATGTGTCCTGAGCAAAAGCAGGGCTTTGTACTTTACCAAAGTTTGGCACTGTCCCACACTAGATGGTTAGGACTCAGCGTAAATTGTGACATTTTCAATGTTGAAGACAGGTTCAGATCTAAGTAAGGATTTTTTTTCCCTTGTGGCAGATGTATCAAACTGCTCCTTTGAGCAGAGCTGTAGCACTAAGCCTTGTTTTGTTTTGGTATGGTAATGCCAAAGGGCAGAGGTGACAGTTCATGGTTACCAGTCATGTCAGCTTGGCTGTTTTGCAATGGAAATTTCTTTCAGCATAATAACTTTTTGCAGGCATGGAGGACTAAGGGGATGTGTTGTTGCCCACCACCATCTTCATTCCTCACGTACTTTTTGCTGTACCCATCTGCCTGCAGCTTTAATATCACTCTCATTAAAGAAGTCCCAGATCAATTGCATGAAGAGAAGTGGGGTGGGCTGCCCTGAGCTTCTGGAGCCATAATAATGTGCAGGTCAACAATGGGCCCAGTGTTCTTTCAGATGATGATTAAATACTTGGCTCATAAAAACCAGTATTATGTAATTCCAAAATCAAGTCAGCAAATTGTGACCATATGGGAGACTCTGTTTGGGAAGATTTGAGTCTTCCAAAGTCAGTCTGAGGAACAAAATAGGCTTCTCATCCCAAGTTGGTGAGAGCAACAGTAGTGACTTAATCCTCTGTCTCTCCTTATGCTTATCACCTCCTACCTTGAGATTAAAGGCGAGATCCAAAGACCTGTGGGGTTATGTGAGTAGGCCCAGGGCTGTTGTGTTTGCTTGAGCCCTGGCAGTCAGCTGTGCTGCCTCTTTGGAGACCATTTCCTCATTGGTGTGATGGGTAGTGATTGCAGGTGGGGACCAGCAGGAGGTCTTCTTACTGAGAGGCCTAATTTTAACATGTGCTGAGTACATCCCATCATCCACATCTTAGTGGATTGTGGGGGCTTTTGAGCACACGTGGTATGCTCCTGACACTGTGTGTCCCTGCCTCATCTGGGTGTAAAAGCATGCCAAGGCTATGGGAATTAGAGGGAACCTGGACCTTCTTTACATATCTTCTGCTCTAAAGGAGGCCTCACAAATATTTTTATGTTCCTGCCTGATGTGGCAGGAAGTTTAGTTGGTGCTAAGAGCTTTGAAGAGTTAGAGTTCTAATTATGGGCACCAAAGACTTTTAATTTTCTGGGTAAATTGAAATCTGGCTCCCACTGGTACAGCACCTACTCTGATTGGTGGGTGCAGGGAGTATCTTACTCCTTGCTAGTCATGTTCCTTCCAAGAAGGTGTGTTGTGATCTGGGAAGAAGTATGGAAGTCTCCATATGTTCTGCAAGACTGCAACAGTTCATGACGTGCTCTGTTTCATTTGCAGGAAATTTTCTTGCCTCTTTGCTAAGAGCTGATGAACTGGAATACACAGTAGACCTTACCTATATCCTGGAACAGAATTCCATCCACCTAAGAAGTTGACTTCAAAGGTCTTTTCCATCTCTGAGCACTTTGATCCCATGGCCTCACATCTGAGTTAGCCATAAATGATGTCTCAGGCATTTGCTTTTGTTTGTATTGACAAACCCTAGAAACTCTTAATCTATTTATATGTTTATCTGTGCCTATCTCACATTATCCAGGGAGCACTACCAAAAATCAACTAGGATGAAGAGGCTGTACTTGCTACTTACAAGTGCAATTGATGAGATACATCCATACCTGTTGTTCAGAGGTTACCAATGGGCAGTGCCTCACAGTGTATAGAAATAACCTTGTTGTGTGTGTTGAGGCATACAGGGTCTTTCTCCAGCAGTCACATGTGCTCCCCAGAGAGCTATCAGCATTTTGCACAAGGGCTTCCCTTGCACTTGTAATATCTTGTAATATCGACATTTACTGCTTTCCTATCATTACCGGTATAAATAACTCTTGGCTTTTTATCATGCAGATGTGGCCAGAAACAACCCATATGGAACACCTTGTAAAAATAACAGGGTATGAGAACAGGTAGTTGAGGGAACAAAGCTATGACTGTCTTTCATTTTCTTGGAGGAAATCACATCGTCATGAGCTTCCATTTTAGCTTCTATGCTGGGTGTGGAAGCTCCTGTGATTTGTTTTCCTCTCACGGAGGAAGAAGGCAGAGCTTTCTGCTGAACAGGATCACCCTGGAAGTCACACCTCAGTTAAATAAGGCTCTCCGCTAACATGGAGCAAAGCTTTCTTCTGTGGACACAGTGAGGTCATTGGGTGGCTAAAGGTACCTTTTGAAACAGGTACATCTGTCACCTACCAAAATGCATCTCTCAAGTGCTGAGGAAAGCCTTGCACCTGGTGGGTGTTTCTCTATTAAAAATATTGTCTTTCAATATAAGCAGACTTCCTTGATGCAACAGACGATCACCAACAATTTTTTCCCCCTCATCTTTTCTAGTTTTATCTAAAACTTTGGGATGATAGACTTGAGAAGACTAGAAAAAAGATTTTTGTGGACAGATTTTTTTCTTTTTTTCCCTTCTTTGCCTTTTCTGCTGCTTTTGCCAGAAGTGTTCTCTTACAAAGTGTCTCATGAGTGGAAGAAAGAGAGCAAAAGAGAATTACCAAGAAAGGAGAATGAGTTTTTAGGGTTAACAGTTTTCTCACTAAAACAACTCAAAAAGAACAACAACAAATTTTTCTCTAGTTTTAGAAAACTTGAAATAGATCCATTACCTGTCAGTGTTGCTCACATTGGTGAATTTCTGCATTGGAGGGACAGGCTGCAAACGGAAGGCTGAGGAGGGATGGACAGCTGGTGGGAGAGTGGGCCTTAGTGCCATCACCTCAGATGGCCCCTTTGCCTCCTCCAGTATTAACAGGAGGTGGCTCCCTGCGGTGATTACTGTGTTTTAAGCTGCTTGGTCCAGCTTGGAACAATTACCCGGCTGCCTGGGCACTGAGAGCACAAGCTTTGCTGTCTTTGGGCTATTAGCCGAAACCAGCGTGATCCAAGACAACTGGAAGCCAATGCTGTTGAATGTCATCTCTGATTTGGTTCTCGGAGATTGAAGATGCTGGTAGTTTCTGAGATCAGTTAGCAGTTCTTTCAGATGAAGGACCGGGCTGTCACGCTCACTTTGCTGCCTCTTACTGTAAAAGGTCCCCTAGAGTGGTCTTTAAGCATCGTTAGCCTTTTCAGCCTTCCAGCCAAAGATTCAGCCAATACAGAGAGTGACTGTAATGCAGCAGGTTTGTTTGACATCAGGGCTAATTAGCAATTATCCAAATCTTGGAACAAGCTCTTTCAGACCTGATTGTTCGATTTGGTTTGAGGAGTTTTTTTTGTTGGTTTTTTTTTTTTTGTTTTTGGTTTTTTTCCACCAAGCAGGTTAGGCATAAAATTCCATCTGCCTAATTTGCAAATGCTATTGCTTTAGTTATGCATCCAAATTGGGAAAAGGTCTGTTCAAAAAGATAGATGGCTAATTCTATGCATGTAAGATGATAATGCATATACAAATCAGGTGTATCCTCCAAAGCCTGTTTTAAAAGAAGAAATTCTTTCTTCTTGTAAGCTTATAGCAGCTAAGACAACAAGTTTAGTTTGTTCATAGAATCACTAAGGTTGGAAAGGACCTCCGAGATCATCAAGTCCAACCGTCAACCTAACACCACCATGTCTACTAGATCATNGCCATTCCCTCTTGTCCTGTCACTTGCTACTTGGGAGAAGGAGACTGACATCCTCCTCACTACAACCTCCTTTCAGGTAGTTGTAGAGAGTGATCAGGTCTCCCCTCAGCCGCCTCTTCTCTCCTTATATAAGACTTGTTTTCCAGTCCCTTCACCAGTTTTGTTGCCCTTCTCTGGACATGCTCCAGCAGCTCCAATGTCCTTCTTGTATTGAGGGGCCCAAAACTGGACACAGGACTCGAGGTGCGGCCTCACCAGAGCTGAGTACAGGGGGACGGTCACTTCCCTACTCCTGCTGGCCACGCCACTCCTGATGCAGGCCAGGATGCCATTGGCTTTCTTGGCCACCTGGGCAACTGCTGGCTCATGTTCAGCTGGCTGTCAACCAGTTGTTATCTTGTTGCTGTTGCTCATGCAGTTTTGTTTTACACAAGGGGATAATTTTCTTTGCCCAGAGGTAACTCCTGCCAACAAGGACCAGAACACGAGGGTTAGATGCTGTGAATGTACCTGCTGCTACATTCAAGAAATTTTCTGCCCCAAGAGACAGCAGGTGCAGGGAAGTATGATGGAGCAGTAGGAGCTGAGGGAAGGGAAGACACAGGAATGTGGATTGTGATAGCTGATGGTGAAGACAGTGGATGGAAGACTGGAGAATGGGCCAGAGACCTTGTCCAGCTGCATCAGCAGCTTCTGCTTTGCCTTGCCAGTGTTCTGTCCTGACCTCACTTATTGGCACTGTAATAGCAAACCCTGGTACTGGTTTTCCTCGCACCCCATGCAGATTACCCTGTGAGCATGCTGAGATTTGGTGCGTACAGCTCCAGCCTGGTGCTGCCACACTGGCACTAATCTCCCTGAACAGTTATGCCAGGCCTGGTTTTGTCCTCATAGTTTCTTCCTTTTCTTTTTACCTAGATGAGCAACAAAAGGTCAAATAGTTTCCGCCAAGCCATCCTTCAGGGGAACAGGAGGCTGTGCAGCAAGGCGCTGCTGGAGGAAACAGGGCTGAGCCTTTCGCAGAGACTGATCCGGCATGTTGCATACGAGACCCTGCCACGAGAGATAGACCGCAAGTGGTACTACGACAGCTATACCTGCTGCCCTCCACCCTGGTTCATGATTACCATCACTATTGTAGAGGCAAGTACCTTAATGCCATCTCTCTAGGAACCCAGCCCATACTGCAGAACGCTTTGCTAGGACATGAACAAGGGCTAGAGTGGGACTCATTTAGACCCAGACAAGGGCAAGCATGAAGCTGATAGTTCCTCTAACTCAGTGGCTGGTGTGTTACAGAAAGCCAGATATAGATTTATACCAATGTGTTGCAGGTTCCTCAAAACAAAAGTTCCTTTCATACTATGCGAAGCTGTCAAATGGGAGAAAAATTATTGTACGTTTGACTTGCTTCTCCATGATTTTGAGCTACAAAGTGCTTTTCAGCAAGAGAAGGCATTTGCTAACCAAAGATTCTCCCTGCTCTTCTAGGTTGCCTTTTTTCTTTACAACGGAGTGATGTTAGACAGATTTGTGCTGCAAGTCACCCATCCCTTGTACCTGAAGAACGCATTACTTTACCATCCTCAGCTCCGTGCTCAGGCTTGGAGGTACCTAACCTACATATTCATGCATGCAGGGTGAGTACCTACAAACTGTGGAAATTCCCCCTGTTCAGGTTCCCCGGAGAGAGGAAGGAAGAGGAAGTGGCAGAATCAGCTCAGAAATCAATTTTTAAAAAATCAATTCTAAATTGCATATAAAAATCAGAAGCTGTTGTGAAGTGTTGGGCAATGAAGAGCAAACCTTCGCAGCTCTCTGAAGGGAGAAGGCAACATAGGAAACTTCACAGCTGCTGCTCTTCTCCACAGCAGTGTTGGGACCACACCTTCTTCTTATTGTGCCCTTCACAGTGTATACTTCCTAAAACTCATCAGAGCAAAGCCCAGTGTCCCTCTAAAGGAGCTGTGCAAGTGGTAGAACAAGTCTGCAAAGGTGCTGGACTGGTGTTTAAAAACCAGGTGGTATATTCTTGCTAGACTTCCTAGTTGAGGTTGGAAAAGTCAATTCCCTGTGCCTATGGTATGTCATCACTTAGTAATGTTGTCCCTTCTGTAGGGACTGAGATAATTCCTAGAAGCCTGAGTGAAGATTGAACTCCCATTTTGTACCCACTGTACAAACACCAGTGTTCCTGAAGAGCTGACAGTCTCGACTGACCAGATGGACAGAGAATGGTCCATCTAACACAAAATGCAAAATGAAGGTGCACAGTAAAATGAATCCTCCTTCATCCTGTGGGAGGTATGTAGCAGACTTGAGAAGAGAATGCAAGGCGTGGGGATTCTAACTCTGTGCTTCTTGACCGTGCTAGTCCTCCCAAGATTCAAAGAGACTTAATTGTGTGATGTTTGTGATGCCATGGTGATGAGTGAGTGTCACAGCAAAGTTCATCCCTGTACAAAACATTCTACTCCCTCTGACTCGTTTCTCAGATCATTATCTTCACACATTCCTGGCAGATAATTACAATTTTCTTTAATTCTGTCATTGAAAAATCACAGCAACAAGCTTTTTAGCAGTAGTTCATAGTTTGGAACTGAATAAAGAGGCTTTGTTCTTAAATAGAAAGCCTATATTCCCATCAGTCAATGTTCTCCTAAGAAAGGCCAGAAAGATCAAGCTGATCTTTTCCTTTCTCCATGTCTCTGACGGAAGACATGCTGATGTCTCTTCTCTGCTATGAAATAACTGCCTCAGTGCGTAATTGCCCTTGAGCACAAGATGTGCCCCATACCTTTGGATAAAAAATCATAGGACGGAACAGACTCCACTCAAGGGGAGAGTAAGAAAAAATATATAGATTAAACTTTTGAACGTGGCAGCATATGTACTCTGCATGCTAAATCCCTCCAAAAAGTCCATTGTATGCAGGTTTCAGTCTGCAAGTGGAGACTATTGGGCTTAGACATGTGACTGGTTATGTAAAGTGAGAATTGGAAGTTTCCATCGCTGAGGATGTGGGGAAAACTGGGCTTGTAAAATGAAGAAACATTTGATTTTAACTAATGGTAGCTAATTTGTATCTGTGTTTGAAGTTGTTCTACTGTATCCCTTATGTAACTGCAGATTGCTTTGGGATACACTTGAAGAGAAGCACCTGCACAAGGACAATTTTTGCAGCATTTAAATGTCTTCCTGTATCACCTGTGGCATGCTTGCCTAACCTGTGCAACATCACCCTTTCCTGTAGCAGGCAGTACTCTGGCTTCTCCACACTTACTGGCTGAAAAGTATATCTGGTTTATTTCACATCTGTGGCTGGCTCAGAGATGAACAGTGGGGAAGGTGGTGTGCAGGAGACTCACTTTTTGTGATGGATTCCAAGTTCTTTGGCTACGTAGCCTTCAAAACAATGGAGAGTCCTGCTGGAACAATAAAGCCCATGATTTATCTGCAGTGTCTGGAGTTAGCGCTAAATAAACATTTTAGCACTAACTTCTGTGTGTGAAGCTCCTTTTGTATCAGGAGAACAGATAAATCTTGGAAAGGTAATAACATTTGTTAGTGGAATCCCATCATTCTCCTTTCATTCGCGAATGAGAGACTAACACAATACCATGGGACCTATTGTTATCC
The DNA here is from genome assembly GCA_013399095.1 of Psophia crepitans. Taxonomy (NCBI): domain Eukaryota; kingdom Metazoa; phylum Chordata; class Aves; order Gruiformes; family Psophiidae; genus Psophia; species Psophia crepitans. The sequence goes on along the minus strand of VWZZ01001501.1, from coordinate 1,125,626 downwards.
TGCTTCCAGCTGAGACTTTAAAATGTTAATGTGGACTGCTCCTTAATTTAGTGCACTTGGTCTGGTTTTTCTTGAAGAGCAAGTGACAGCCATAAGGTGTCCAAGAAGACAGCAGTTGCTAAGGCTTGGCTGGCTGTGCCTCTAGAAAGATTCCAAAAACGCACGGGCTGTCTGTCGGTCATGATGGAGGGAGCTTTGTCAAGGGCTGAAAAGGCACACAAAGTTGTAAATTCTGCCCTTACGCTTTCATGGAAAGCAGGCGTTGATTATCTGGGGCCCATGCATTTGTAACACTGCCATAACTAATGACTTGCATTGATGCTCAGTCCCATTTGTTTGGTCCCAGGGAAGGAGAAAGTCTTTAATAAATCAATAAAATTGTCATTTCAAGAATGACGCATTCAGCACTGGCAAAGGCTAATTATATTTTATGGGTACTTATTGACTGTGGAGCCTTCAAAGCTCTTAGCGTGATGGGGAGGAGAAGTGAATGGGATTGCTCCTGGAAAGTCTTTTAAGAACAGCTGTGAATCAGAGCACTCACTTTAGGGTCTAGGATAAACTTTGCTGAGCTCTTACAAAAGCTTCATTTGAAAAATAAGACCCAGTGCTTTGTGTGAAAATGTCAGGTGCCGCCACGTGATGTTGACTGTGTGCCAGCCAAAACCTCTTCCCGCCCCTCTGTAAAAGGGCACTTGGATGCTTTGGCTCTCTTCTGTGATCTCAGTTTGACCTTTGCTGGTTGTTCCTAATTTAGTTCCTAAGTTCTGTGAACATGTGTGTTCATAATGGGTGCCGGAATGTGCCCATGCCCGGTAGCTTCAAAAGTCTTGAGCAAAGCAATAAAAAAACTCAGTTACATGCAGAAGTTTCCCATGATGACAAACTGTGGTGCTGAGTACATCATGCAGGAGAGAAATTTATCCTTGGAGAGAAATTTGGTGGAAACAAACCTATTAAGATATTCAGAAAGGACTCTTTCCTGCAGTATAATTTCTAGCAGTTTTTTCTGGTCCAACTTTAAATTCTCGTTTAGGAGACTGTTCTGTCATTACTGTATCTCACCATCAGCGTTTTTCTCTGATGTATATGGGAAATTGCTATGGTAACGTGAAGAAAGACCAAAACAGTGAAAATGCATATAACTTAAACCAGAGATTGCTAGTGGCTGTCTGTGAGCAATCCTTTTCTTGTATAAAATAGGACGTAGATTTTCAATGCATTAGCTACTTTGCACTCTTTCCTCCAAGAGATGTTAGCCTTCTGTGTTAGGGGTACCACCGTGTCGTTTAGGTTCCCCTGCTTTGTAAGCAGACTCGGGCAGTCTTCATACAGAAAGCACTATACCCCTGGGTCCAAGTGATGTGGCCACTCAGCAAGGTCACAGCCCTGTGAGCCCAGGGTAAATCCTGGACACTAGCAGTTTGGAGAGGGACCCTGTTCAGGAGCCAGGTGGTGTTCTTACATCACTGGAAGATCCTGCAGATGGCAAAGTCATGGATAAATATTTATATAGAGCTTTGAAAAGTAGCAAGACAGTTTTGTTAAGTATTATTGATTAGAACCACAAAGAACGTGCTTTGAAACTATTGATTCAGCACAGGAGAAAATTGCTGCACTGGAATTTTTACCAAATACGCAGCTCTTAGCTGTCAAACTCTACCTCTAGGCTGCAAGTGGCCCTGTACAGTGGGCACAGAGGAGTTTTTTACAAGACTGCTCTCAGCCTAGCCTTTCCTCATGTGTTCAGCAGGAGTTTTGTGATGGAAACAAGAGCTTCAGTGAATACACCTTGTGTCTCACTGGGCACCTTACCAAAGATAAAAATGCCCCATGCTTCCCATTCTGACCACGATCACATTGAAGTCGGCACACCAGAAAAGCGTGAGGGTCAGACAGCAGAAACAGTGAAGTGGTATTACGTGTCACAAGGAAACAGAAACTGTCTTGAGACTGCTAGGCTTACCTTGTTCTTGACTTAATGTCTGTTCCTCATCATGGCAGTGCAGTATGTGCAGCGAAAGGCTGTATCATTAGAAGGGGAGAAGAGAGAAGCAGGTCAAGCTTCTGGTTTCTGTTCCAGGCTCTGCTGCCATCTTGCTGTTTCTTTGGACAAGTCATTTAACTTCTTCAAATCTTCTATTTAAAAAAAAAAAAAGTCTCACTAAAAACCAAACATGCTATGAGGACTTTGGCTGAAAGGACCTGGATGGGTATGAAAAAGGTAATGAGCAGCAGGGAAGGAAGAAACATAAGAAATATTGCAGCTCTTGGTCTCATTTTTTCAAGAACCATTGCTTTTCCCAGTGTTACAATCTACTTTCGTGAAGCAGGTATTACTTGATTTCCTTTCCAAGATATCTCTATCTCAAGGGTAGAGGAGGGAGGCAGAGTTAGAACAGAGGACAACTGTTGTTTTTCCTTGCCGCAGGATAGAACATCTCGGACTCAATGTTGTCCTTCAGCTCTTGGTTGGGGTTCCCCTGGAAATGGTGCACGGAGCTGCGAGGATCAGTTTTGTGTACGTTGCTGGAGTTGTGGCAGGTAGGTGATACCTCTGGATGCCTCAGATGGAGAAGCACCTTTAAATGGTCTGTGCTGACTTATGTGTAGGAGAAATGTTTTGTGACATTGGGGTGTAGGAGAAGAGCAGTCACTGATCTTGTGTGCGTTGAAATTCTTTTGCAGGCTGGAAGCAGAAAATAAGCTACCACTTAACATCTGTTTCTAACTAGCCACAGGCTCTGTGTTTAGGAGACCTGCTAAAAAAGCCACCAACAACCTGTTACTTTAAAATAGCCCTGCTTTAGATGGTCTTCCTGAATATGGAAGTCATGCTGTTTCTTTCCTCTTGTGTCCTATAGAGGCCTAGAAGAAAGATGGCATCACAGGCATTCCTGCATGAAGAGCCATTGTTTTTCTTTCTAGGTTCTGTATTGGTTCTTCCCCCATTTGTCCTGTGCTGTCTGCTCTCTACAGCCCGAGTAAACAAGAAGTATTTGGTTGTAGATTGTGAGCAGTGCACAGGAATCTGGAAATTAATTTAATCATGAAGCCATGGGATTTGATTGATTTTTAGTTTTTGCTGTATTGCTTTTATTTATTTTTGGCATTTACAGCAGTTTGGAGGTGGCGGGAGTTAGCTGACAGTAGATCAACATCTGACTAAAATCAGGAGAGTGTGAGAACAACCAAGGGCTTCACAGTGGAACTCAGATGATGATTGTCTGTCTTAGTTCAAGACTTATGGTGATTTTTTTTATTTTTTTTTTGCAGCTACATGATTTTATTTTTTTCATAATGAGCAGATAAAGCCTTTGTAAAATGGGCTGCATTGGGTACTAATAAATCCTACGTTTCAGCAGAGACTGTGGAAAGAATAATTGGACAAGGTGATGTGGCTAGGCATGGTACAAACACCACGCTGTTTAATGCAGAGAAAGGAGTTAGCAAACCAGATCCACCGCCCCTTGCCTGTTATTTTAATAAGCACTAGAGCAGTCCCTAATCTGCAGCTTTCGAGACATAAGCTTCTCTGCATAGATCCATCTACCAAACCCTCGGGCTTCATTGATACGTGTGTAAATACACATTGCACACGTGTGCCAGGTAAGAGAAGCAAGTGAGCATTCAATCTGCTGCAGTTGAGCCCAGGCGAGCACTGTGAGTTGCTGGCTGCCTCTTGCATTCCTGTGGCCATGGACTTGCTGGCAGGGTCTGCAGGGCCAGAGGCACGTTTTACTTGGGTGTTGGGCTGGGCTGAATGCCCAGAGCTCTGGAGGCATGTAGCCAGTGCCTAAGTGAGGCTCACGAGCCCGCCTAGCATTATTGGTTCATTTCTGCTACAGAAATGATCCCATTTTTTTCTCAGTCAAGCTGCCACATCCTCATAGACTGGTTTTTCACACATTATGACCTATGAATTGTGGAAGAAAGTACCAAATGGAAAGAGAAAACTACCTCCTTAGTGCGGGATGAAACTACAAATGTGACTGGACAGTCCCACACAGAAAAGCATCCCATGATACCCTTATTTGTTTGAGTTGTTAGCCTATTATTAAACACACTTTATTCTTTGACATGTGCCAGGAGAGAGAAAGAGGCATACTTATGCTGAGTATCTGGCAATCCAAAGATAACACAGCTCCTAAACAATCAGGAATGAACAGTAAAACATAGACATGGGCCACAATGGCCACTCCCTACTACTTATTTTTTTTTTCTCATTTGTCTGGCTTTACTAGGAGGATGTGTTGATACTGAGGTGAGAGACTGAAGGTATATGCTCAGTGCCTGAGAACTTAGCTGCAAGTTCTCATTATTCCTTTTGTAACTTCTCAGTAACTTTTTCCTTAATGGCAGTGTTTAAGAGCTGAGAAGTTTCAGGGCCATACAGTGAAGGAGGGAGCTGTCAGCAGAGTTGGTTGGTTGAACCTCAGCACTTTCTTGACCCAGAATCAGCTGAGCAATTAGCGGAGAAGTTTATTAGATTCTGTACTACTGAGGACTGTCTCAATATATGCCATTGTGTCTTTTTCCCATTCCTGCTCATCACAAAGATCTTCATTATCCCTGCCTTGTGACACCAAGTCTGCCTTTGTCTATCTCTTAAATTAATCTTAGGGTTTGCAATGAAAAGAGCTTTGAGTAAATTGAAGCCTCCAACTGGGATAAGGACAAGCAGTGTCTATATTTGGATGTATTATTATTAGTGGTGGCTTTATGTGATTAACCAGTCATTTTGGTATGTTGTGTTTACTGCCTCCATCTAGGTTATTTTTAGCTAGTTTTACTCTGAAGTTTTGTAAGTAACAGGCTGTGCTTTGGTCAGAGACCTGTGCTAAGTTACAAGTCCATCATTCCTTCTTATTATGCAAATATTTGTCTTGCCAGCATGGGAGCTACTTCTATTTATCTTGAGATGAGGAATAAGACACAGATATTTTCCTATCTCCTGCTTTCTTGTTATTTTAATCAGAGTGTAAGCACCTTTTTGCAGCTTAGGTTTGAAGATACATTGCTACCTTGCTGCTGCTTTTTGAGTAGGTGCAAAAGAATCAATCAGGCACTGTCTTGGCAGTACTACAGGACTGAGTTGGCTTCACAAGTCACTTGGTTTCCCCCCACCCTCCCTTCTCTTTATCCGTATATTACTGACTGCAGCAATTAGTACAAAACAGGCAGTAGCAGGGATGTAGGGTAGGAGAGAGTGTGTTTATTTGGCTGGCAATTGTCACAAACCCTTGCTCTTTCTCCCAGGGTCCCTGGCAGTCTCAGTAGCTGATATGACCGCACCTGTGGTGGGCTCCTCTGGAGGTGTGTACGCTCTCGTCTCAGCTCACTTGGCCAATATAGTCATGGTGAGTATCAGAATGTCTGTCTAACCTCTTCAGAAGTGAGCCTGGTCTGGTAGCCCAAAGGGACTGGAAGTAGGGCCTGACCCAGCTGTTGGGCATTCAGAGCTTGTCCCAGTTAAGAGTTTTGTGTCAGTGGTGTGGTCCTGGAACAGAAATGTTACGCTGCAGTTGGTGGCTGGGTATCCTCATGACTGGCAGCTTGCCAGAAGAAACCAAAGATGCTGGTAATCCAAGACTTAGCTCTCTCCTAGTGGAGTACACTGCTATCAGCTCTCCTTGCAAGGGCTGACAAATATTTGGAAAAGGAGGAGCTGACTAGCTTTGCAGAAGTTGTAGACTGCTTTCTGTCTGCGTGTGCCATGTAATGTTAGTGGGAACATACGGGAATTCAGTATTTCGTGGATTTGTGTGTAGAATATCCCTCATCTCCATTTGTAAAACCCAGGCTGAAGCTGAACCCTGGGCATACTAGTGATGCTTCTTTTTGCTGTTTCACCTAATGAAGTACTATACAAAGGTCAGTAAATACCAGTAAAGACCTGGAAACAGGAGCTCATCCAAGGCCCTCAGCTAGGTGGTGGCAAAGCCCAGCATATCTGCCTGTGTGAGTCCTAGGCTGACCGCTGGGCAAAAATGGCTTTGCTGAGAGAGCTGGTTTTGCTGCGATTAGGATTTGTGTGTGGTGGTACTGGGTTGCACATCTGTCCTGTACCAGAGCAGAATAACCATAAAAATTATGGTAATGTGTCCTCCTCTGGTGTCTGAGTGGGAAGGTAATGTGAGTCGGCTGCAGTAGAGACAGAAGGTCTGTTATATGGGTGCTAGAAAACATGTGCATGTGTGGTGGGACTTGTGTCAAGCCTCAAAGAAAACCTTGTGTTTCACACTTGTATGCAGTGAAGTCAGCAGGCTTGGGCTGCAGCCCACAGCAGTGCTGCTCCGGGCAGCCTTCGTAGCAGCTGGGAGCGGGGGAAGCAAATGGTTTCCTGGGCAGCGTAGGTCTCCTTTGCTGTCTTTAAGCTTTTTGGAGCATTAATGAGCTGGGGAGGCTCAAAATGCCTCCTTATATACAGTTATTTTCAGTATGATTTGTGTTCCCTGCCACTGAGCCAACAGAAGCAGGAGGGAGTTTCCTGTGTCTCACAGGGTGGTAACCCAGACACAGAGTTTCTTCACACCAAGACTCACAGAGTCGGAGAGGGACATCGGAGGAAATAATGGGTTGCTTTAGAGGAAGAGGCTCTGCTAGAGGTGTGCGGAGAGCCTTCACCAGATACCTCCCCAGACTTCTTAAAACATTGCAAATTGGCCTGTCATTTTGCTACTCTTTGACCTCCTCTAAATCTATTTAGCAATTGCTACCTTAGCATCCCTGTTTCTCCATTATCCGCTGCCTTTTTTCTCATCTGAAATTACTTTTACTGCCTTTCCTGTCCTGGTTGAGCATTGGCTTTGGTTTGGTTTTTTTTGCTTTTCTTCCCCCCTCTTCTCTCTCTGTGCTCACTACCTAGATACTGACGTTCCCACACGCTGGAAGACATGCTGGCCGTTTGCTGGTAGAGCACCCAGTCTTGCATGGGTGTTTTGAGTGTGCTGGGAAGAGGAGGGACCATTGCAGGGAGGGTCTCTGAATCTTCTGTTGCCTTGTGCTTCCATGTAACCAAAGGAAATCAAAACATTCCGTCTTGTAAAAATAAATATCCTTGGAATTAAATACATAAAATAACCAACAGGGGGAAGCAATAAAGCATGTCACCCTAAGGAAAAGAGTGAGGAGAGGAATTCAAAACTGCTACATGGAAATGAAAACGGAAGCAGGCAGCACAGTATTAATCAGCATGAGTTCAGAGCCTTCTGACTGAGTTAGGTGTCTCTGTGGAGAGAGAAAATGAGTTACTTATTTTGTAGAGATTGCATTTTTGCAGTCACAGAAGTGATTTACAGACAGATCCCACATAAAACTTGAATATATGTAATAAGTATTGCAGAATATTTCCTCAGCAGGCTGAAAAGTCACTGAGTGTCATTAAAGTTAGGCTGAAGAGTTTACAAGCACTTTTTTTTTTTTATTCCTTCAGCATGATGAGCAGGGAGTTTGTCACAAGAAGCCTGGCTAGCTTGGTATCTCATACTGCTTTCAACAGACAAGATTTAATTTATATTGATAATAATAGTAGTGTTGTCATACATCTGAGTTCCCCAGAACATGATCCCTTTTTCTGCTTGGAAATTTTGTGCAAGTGGAAAGGAGGAATTTAAACATTTCTCCCAGGATTTCTGACTATCATTGAGAGATTCTTATTGCACTGTATTGATTAATGACCAAGCCTGAAGACAGAGTAGGCCAAATCCAGGCTTTCTTATGGCACTGTTTCCTTGGTGTGCTTTTATTCAGGTCCTTACTATTCGTGTGTGCTCTGCAGAAGATCTGAGTTGCAGAATACACCAAGAAATTACCTGACAAGTGGTAGTATTGGGCCTACAAGTGAATCATGATGAGCTGTTTGATGTTAACCAGAATGATACTTGTTTGTGCTGGGTGTTAGAAACTACTTAACATAATTGTATCTGATGTGACCTAATACAACAGGGTTTTGCAGGGTAGAGAAATTCGAATATTTTCACAAGTCAGAATTTAAGGTGAAAAATCATACTCACATGTTAAAAATTAGTCTGTCTGAAGAACAAAGAATGGCAAGGCCAGTCAAGGATCATGCCACACCATGTGGATCTCAGGTAAGGGAAGTCAGTAAGAATGCCAGGCAATGAGGTTATGGACTGTCCATAACTTGGACATGTCTGCAATGTATCTTTTATGTTTATGTTCTCTGAGATTGACAGAACTGTGTCTGCTGTGGTGAGCGGAGAGTTCACAGCCAGGTGGCAACGGCCATGAAAAGGGTTTGTTTCAAGGAATGATTGTCCTTGGTGCTCTTCTAGTGCAGATCTGAATGTAAAATCCCTCCAGGTTCGCATGCAGCATCACTTTGTTTTCCTGTCTCTTTCCAGAACTGGTCAGGAATGAAGTGCCAATTCAAACTACTGCGCATGGCTGTTGCCTTGATCTGTAGTAAGTATACTTGGAACACATGCAATCCTGTTTTGTTTGTCCTTGTTATAAGAGTTCATGCTGATTCAGAGAGCTTTGACTTTGCAGCAGTTTTGGTAGGAATTTGCAGCTGGACCTGCTGGCAGCAGAAACCACATTGCTGTCAAATGCAGATTTTGGCTTTCAACACAAGCATTTGTAATAGAGGATTTGTTGTTAGTCAGCATCAGTAGCTTGTGGCATTTGTGAAGATCTGGGACTTAAACCTCTCCCCTTTGAATTTGCAAACAAGCAATGCTTTCTTAATGATAATACTTGGGTTTCCTAAAGCATTTCTTATCTGAGATGGCAACAACATTACACACACATTAATGAATTATCTTCCAGCCATATCCCTAGGGTGGTACAATAAGGGAAACTAGGCTGTGTATTCATCACAGACAATTGTCTTCAAAGTCTAACTCTTCTTTTTTTTCTTATGGTTCTGGTATAAATTTTGGAAAGTGAATATTCTCTCACCTGTCTATACTCCTGTGAAACCAGACCACTTACTAGTCACTGGGGAGATCTCAAGTCTGTGCACCACAACCCTTACATAGCCATAGCTTCTCAGCTTCCCTATGCTCACCATACCAGGCAGTTTCTCCCTCTCTATCTTTTTAGGGATGCAGCACTGCCTGCAAGATGGACTTAAGAATGGATAGACCTAAACAATTAATGTCTTTTTCCTTCTTTATTACAGTGAGCTTTGAATTTGGAAGAGCCGTGTGGCTGCGATTCCACCCCTCTGCTTACCCACCATGTCCACATCCCAGCTTCATGGCTCACCTGGGAGGGGTGATGGTTGGAATCACCCTTGGTGTCATCATCCTGAGGAACTATGAGCAGAGACTCCAAGACCAGACTTTATGGTGGATCTTCCTTTCTATTTATGTAATTTTTGTCTTGTTTGCCATCTTCTGGAACATTTTTGCCTACAGCCTGTTGGATCTAAAGCTACCTCCCCCTCCTTGAAAACATGGGACAGAAAACTCAAGAGCAGAAGTCATCTGTCAGCTGTGTTAAATGAATGAAGATGGAGGTTCTATTTTTATATTTAACTTAAGGGAGAATGATTCTTTTGAACACAATTGTGTGCTGGAGGAGATGCTTAGAGATCTCACGAAAGAATGGGCTGATCAGTTTGTTCACAAATCTGGCAGGTACTGTAATACTGGCTGGCCTGGACCCTGCAGTTTCTCCACTGCCAGGGCTCCCACTGGACAGTTGGTACCTGGGCACTTATCACTCGGTTTGTTAGCACACGTCAATATTTTGTATGAGATGTTTGTATTTCTAGGTCAGTGCTGGAATTATGGCCAGTTGTTGAACGAATCTCCTCAATGTTACTGAATGCTAAAAGGGAAAAAGAGCAGACATTTACTGATTAGAGACTCGCATGGTACTCGCAAGGCAGCTTGGGTTGATTTCTGTGGACACATCTGACTCTTCAGCCATACCAGTGCCACTGTCTAATTACTTGAATGGTTCCTAAGATATTTTAGCCTACGGTGAAACCTGTCTTACCTTTCAAAGGAATCAGCAGAACTTGATCACCCAAAGTGATAGAGACTGGTCTTCAACTACAGGTCAAATGAAATTGCACTATAAACCTTGGGAACTCAGAGTGTTGTGGACACCTAGCCAGAGGTGACTTTTACTGTGCATGATTCACTTGGTTTTACTTATTTTTCCCCCCAGCCTGCTGTGGCTAGAAACTGCGGCTAGAGTCTCTTTTCTGAGGGGTGGAGAAAAGGAGGGCAAATGTTCAATTGTGTTTTCATCAGCTGGCAATCAGGTGCTGTTTTCTTCTCACTTTCTGGCCATGTTGATGTAACACCTGCAGTGAGCTCCTAGCAAGGATCTCAACTCTTCCAGCAGGTTCTTGCTAGAAAAGTGGGACCAGGATCATGTACAGCAGCGCAGGGTGGAAACTATCTAGTCTTTACAGCCATACAGTCCTTTTGGGGCCAAATCTGGGCACTGAAGTCAGTGGAGTTAAATCAGGTTGTATGTAGCACTCTTTTCGCACTGAAGTGGAAAGGGTTATTACTGTGTTACGGTGATCATTGTGAAACTGATAAAACTGGTTTTAAAATGACAGCTAAATTTTGAGGATGCCTCTTCCTGAGGAAATGGACGTTCAGGGGCTCCAAGCAACAGTTAGTTGCAATGATGCCTTTTTCTTCAACATGGCTCAAGCCCAGGTTTTAGCAATCCATACCTGGTCTTGTAGCACAGTCCACACAGTTGCCTGCATGGATCTGGGGACCAGACTGGAACATCTGTAGCACAAGCAGTGCTTATAGGTAAACTTCTCTGTAAGGTGCTTACCTTATTTTGCTTCTCAGTTTAGAGAGCTGCCAAACTACAGTCCAGAAATGTGGATGCCCTCCTTTTCTCTCCCCTGTACCCACCTAGTTTGATGGCCCGGATAAAGCAGCCATAAGAATCTCTCCAGACTAGCTCCTCTCCTCGTTTCTTCTACTTGCGTGCTGGTGCCCAGGCACCAGCCGCTAGAGCCTTCTGCAGCACGTCTCGCAGGCACTGTAGCAGTTGTGTTTGCTCGTAGCAAAATGTCTCCATATCGTGGGCTTTATTCTCTCAGCTGTGTAATTGGTGCTGCCAGATGATACCACAAACTAGTAGGAGTCTGTCTTCTAGAGGGGACATTCACAAGTGCTTATCAGCTGTCCCCTTCTTTGCCTCTCATGGGAAAAATCTCTCTGGAAGGAGGCAGTTCTGCTCCCACAGTATGCACTAGTAAAAATCCTGGTGCCTCGGGAAAGGGAGGGGGCAAACAATAAGTATTTCTGCAGGCTGGAATAAGCCTTACCTCCAAAAGAAAGACTTTGTGCCACCTTTGTGCACAGCAATGGTATCTCTGAGGGCAACTGCACCTCTGTTGTTCTTCATGGCTAGTAGTACATTGCTCATGGGCCCTCAGATCGAGGAACAAGAGGGAAGGGATAAGGGTCAGAGCTCTGTTAATTTTGGAGAAGGGGATTGGTACCCTCTGCCATTTTTATCTCTGCAGTTTGGGTCCGGATCAAAGCAGTCATGAGAGTTTGTATGGATTGTTTCCGGTCAGGAGCTGGCCAGTGGGTTTCACAGCAGTGAGATCATCTCCCTGGGGAGCAGCAGGCAAGCAGGAAGGTAGAATACAGAAGCGCGAGTAACAAGCAAGGAGAACATTCCTTTCCTCACCTATTGCTAAGCCTTTCTGATTACAGATGCCTTTAAACCAGAGGTGAGCAGAAATGGGAATTCCCCTGGAAGTTTCCCTAAATCTTTGAAAATTTTGGTAGAAAATCTCAATTGCAACAAAGCTCGGATTATTTTGCCTGTAATTTACCAGAGTAGTGTATGCACTGATTGACTTTTATTTTTAGTTTCTCAGCTGAAAGCTACTTAATGCCCATCAGTTTCTCTCCAGGAAACATTTCTGTGCCTGCCAGTGATGTGCTCTGCAGTGAAGCAGCAAAGGTACAAGTTCAAGGGCCACGTGTTTCTTCATCAGCCTAACCCTGGCCAACATATCTTTACCTCTGCTCAGAAGCAGGAGGGAACTGAACAGAGTAATCTAGGTGCCCTTCTTTGCTCCTTTATCCATAGATGAACACAGTTTACATGAACTGGTCAAAAACAGCTCTGAGGTTGAGCTTATGACTTGTTCTTTTAACATCATCTTTCTGACTTTCATTCTGTGTCCCCATACCCTGTCTGAGCAAGTCTAGAAGTAACCCCAGGGATCAGAAAGGTCAGATTTTAAAGCAGGACTAGATTTATTGTGCACAAAGAAATGAAACCCGCTCACATTCCTGCTCATCAGCGCTGAAATCTCTCCCCATATGTAGAGCAGGTTGTACACAGAGCCTGTTTGCTATGAATCTGTCAGCTCATGGAGTCAGGAGCAGTGCAAGTGCTTAAGCTTTTAAAATTACATTTTTATCACTAAAATTATACTATGAAAACTTGTTATGATTTATGGTGTATCAGGAAACCCAGTTATGTTGTTTTCTAGTGCATGCAAGAGTGCTACAGTGCTGCAGCAGCAGAGAGCTAATACCAAACAAGCTTTTCTTTTACCTCCAGACGTCCTTGAAGCTGCTGGCTTATGTCAGAGACGTAATATTCTCCATCCTGCTCATTTGTGGTTCCAATTTGTCACAGTCAGCAACATGTTCTTGAAGGAGCCATCCACTGAGGGACTGGTTTTGGTGGTTGTTTTGGTTTTATTTCAACTGCTGTCAGGATTTTATCTCAGTTGGAAAAAATGTGAATCTATTGAACCTTACGGATGTGCAGTGCTAGAGCAAAAGGGAAGGACTGTCACCAATGTACAGATTTGAACAGTGCATCTTAGAGGAAGTTATTTTATGCTTGTGATCTTGAGTGAGGACACAACACTTGAAGGAAAAAAAAAGCCATTTCCATACTGGACTTCTGATTTAGTAAGTATATTGCAGCACTGGTCCAGTGAGGATGGGTGTAGGGAGTAGCAATGCAGACTGGGAGAGCCTGGGGTGTTGGCTGTAGAGCTCCTTCAGGGATGCCTGCCGGCAGCACGGCAACAGCACAGATGGGATCTGGCTCCGAGCCTCTTGCTGACCCCTCATCCCAGAGGAGAGATGGGAGAAAGGGCTCGGACAGTTGTGGGGGGAAAGAAGGGGAAGGAAAACCAGGTAGATCGAAGTCCATGGGGCTTGTAGATTGCACCTTTTATTCCTAGATGCTTGGAGGCAGGTAGAGATTATTTCGCACACATTGGTAATAATAAAGGAGGGAGGAGGGGGAGGGTTGTAATGGAGTGATGGGAGATGAGGTTACCAGAAATGTTCTCTGAGTCAGGTGTAGAGGAGTTGTAAAATGCTGATGAATTTACTTTTGCTGAGTTTTTAAGACAACATCTCATGTCACTTGTTCCCCATCAGTCGATGAGGAGTCTTGGCACTTACGTGGCATACTGTGATTCTTCACTACTTGCTGCTTTAGCAGTAGGAAGTATTTTATCAATGTGGAAGGAGGCCAGAGAAATTACAGTTGTCTGAGGTTGCTGGACTAGAAATAAAGCTCAGGGATTCTGTATCCCAAAGCCTTGCTCCTTCTGATGGATTGTACTGCCCGCATGTTTTAAATCAGATGAGGTAGTTTCAATTTGAACTGGGGTATAAGGATGGAATCTGATATATTCAGCCGTTATTTTAGTACCAGCTCTATCTCTGCTGACCTCACAAGACAGCTGCTGTTTTGTGCCAATATTTAGTCTCACAGCACCGTGGGCAGGACTTTCACACATACTTCAGTTGAGTAAAGAGCTCGGTCTGTTTACGTAGATTCAAGCTCAGCTCAATTGCTTGGGAAACCCCTTCCACTGGCTTTACCTGAAGTGGAACTGGAGAAGATGGATGCAGTTCAACACCAGCAACCTCTGGAGGCAAACTGGGATCTAGAGAAGAAAGGCCAGCACCTCTGGGGTTTTAGCCTCTTTGAATTTTGCTGCTGTTCTGTTTCTTTTATAGCCTGGCTGCTCTACAGTGCTCTGCAACACGACTCAAAAATTCCTTCTGCAATCGCTGATGCTGAGAGCTGGTTATAAAGGAAAGCAGTGCATTTTGCAGCTCTATAAAGAAAGAATCACACCTAAGACTGAAACCAAGCTTGTTTAAAGGTAAATATATTTTTAATGTCACCATTAATCATTGGCTTTTAATTGGAAAAAGCTTTCTAATGAGGTATTTCTGAAATGCCAGTAGTAGTACAGAAAAATTATGTTTCAGGGTACTTTACAACACAGAGCACAAAATATTCCCTAGGCCTGATTTACATAGCAAAAGTACCTTAATTTTCAGTGAGCCTAATAGATACGTTAGTCACTCAATGTCTCCTGACTCCCCCACAGTGTCTGTTTCGTTTGCAAATAAAGCTAGATTTATGCAGCTTTTCTGCTGCTTACACTGCTAATGCTAACAACACGTCCAAGCGTTAAACACAAAGCACTAAACAACGTAATTTTCTGCCTTAAAATACTGAACAAATGATACTTCCCTGTTAAGGGCTAGTAAAACAAAATGATATTTGCAAGGTAAGATGCTATGGTACGTTTCCAAATATTTTTGTATTGTGTACATTCTGTATATTTTTGTTGTAACAATATTATTTGAGCGCAGAATCCATTAAAATTTTTTTGTTGGTGGTTTTTTTTTGGCTTCTTGTTCCTTTCTTTTAAAAATGAAATTGAGCTTTTCTACATCATGTGCCAAAAAACAACCAAGAAAAAACTTTCAAAAGACAGTTTTGTAGGTTTGTCTGCAGTTAACGCAGTACTTAACAGAAGAGCAATTGGTTTTGAGTTCTTCAATGTAATCTTTTAATAATGACATTGATAACTCAATTTTATGTGTCCCTCAAAGTGCCTGTCTGAAAGATAAAGGGGAGAGTGAACTGCTGCTTTATTTTTCCATGAGATATAACAAGGGTGCAGAACGGGCTTGGGACTTGTGCTGAAATTCAGGTCTTGTCCCATGATTTGACAAGTGACTCTTCAGTGCAGTAGTGACCTCAGAGCTGCGGGGAAGTTGATGACCAAGCACGTTAGACTGTTTCTTACTGGGGTGGAGGGTTCTCTTTTAACATCAGACTCTACTGAATGTTTTAAAATCTCAGAGCAAACAGAGTCTTGTCTCTCGGATCAGTAGTGGGAACAACATATCCAGGAAGTTCTGCAGCAAACCTCCAATGGATTTAGTTATTTTTGAGAAAACTAAAATAAAAATTCTTGTACCAATGTGGAAGGAGGAGGGTTATTTTGAAAAATATTTTATTGTTTTGTTGGGAAACATTGGGTTAAAGTGTAATTTAAAGAAATGAAGATGTAACTAGCAGCAGTTCCTGTCAGATTCATTGCTCCTAAAGGGGGGCAGATCACTGCTACTGTATGTGGCACTCGGCTCCTGCTGTTAGGTTTCTGCACTTAACTGAGCTTTCTGAGACACTTAAAGTTCTTTATTCATTACTTGAGGACTTTAAGCAAGAAGGTAAGGTGGGTTTTGTCAGTTAATCCAGGAAGTGCTATTGTCTGCTAGCACCATACATTTTTCTTGCTGGGCTAAAATGATTTTGGAAAGGCAAATTGAAGGACAGAAATACTGCCACGTCCAGCATCTCTCTTGCAGAGGAGCCGAAAGCTGGCAGCCTCGGTACTCAGCTTTGATCATGCAAGCTCATAAAACTCACTACCATTTTATTCCCATAGCTCCTATCAGATTCCATATGGTAAGCATTGCTCCTAAGTGTGGTAAGAGAAATACTGATTGGTTTATATGCTACTTCTCTTGGGGGTGAAGCAGGGGGAAATACCAAAAAGCAAACCCTGACCTTTCAAACTGCAACAGGTTTGTAGCAGTTGCATCTGAACTTGCATTCTTAACGTCGGCCTGGGGGATTTCTTGTTTGGTTGGCTTGGGGGGGTGAGGGTGTGTTGGTTTTGTTTTTCCTAAAGGAGATAAATCAGACCTTTAAAACCAAACCATGGTAAAAATTGTTCAGGTTTGCAAATTAAATGCACATCTTGGCATCTTCTGACTTTTTGTGTTTCATCTTGAGCTTTGAATAGCTGATTGCTGGAGGAAGTTAAGTGTGTAATATTTTCCAGGCAGCTAAACCAGCTGCTTCTGCATTATTTATTATGCTTTTGTTTTATTAAATAGAATTTATAATGGAAAGATGCCAGTAAAACCTGTAAATTCATGAACTACCAGGGTGTATTTCAATGTATGTACCTGTCAGTGTCAGGTAACTGAATAGCAAAGTCTGGTTTTCTTTCAAACTACTTCCATTTTCCTCTCTGACTGCCCATACCCGTTATGCGTCACCTCTGCTGGCAATAGGACACTTGCAGACTCCTGCACATTCCCACAAAGCAGAGGAGCTGCTAGCGTTATAAAGGGTTTTCAACAGGAGACATGATGGACAACACTCATTTGTAACTTAATGTAAGCACGCCACTAACGATGCGAATGTGTTTTATTGTAAACCTTATTGTATGTTGAACACAGTTGTGTCACAGGAAAGCATTCAGCTGTTACCGTCACAGTACCCAGTGCTGGCAGAACAAACAAGCGCATCACCAAGACTGTCAGAGTTCCTGTTTCAGGGAGAGGCGTTCAGCTGCCCCAAGTTAGGTGGTCAGGCACCCTCTGCCGCAAAGGAAAGCGATGGGGACTTTTGCTTATGTCAGGTTTGCAGAAATAGTCCTTGATTATGTGGGCACTCAGGGGTCTCCTGAGTTTTCATTCCAGATTTTCTTCAAGTATTCTGCTGTTGGAATGTCCTATGATGTGGATAAGAATTCATTGCTGAAATACAATGAAATGTTTAAAAGTCTGAATAATTAGCTTGGGAATCTAGTTTACTTCATTTTCTGAAGAAGTTTCTATTTAAAGTTAATATTTATTCTGTAACACTTTCAGATTTAATTCTCCATGACTGAAAACCATACGATTATTTGCAAATTATATGCAAAATGGTTACTAAGAACATACAAAGGTCTTGATCACACCACAAACTAATGAAGAATGGGATTCATTGAATAGCCAGAGAATTTAACATGCCTGTCCGGCGCAGGTAGGCATACATACAAGCACAGATTCCTAGAAATCTGCTCAGCCTTCAGGCAGTTCTGTTTCATACAATTAACAAGTTGTTTATCTAGTACCCGAAGAACGAACTGCCCATTTGAAAGTAGAATATGGAAACTAGCTACAGACTTGTTACCTACATTCTCTGGTACAAACTGATTAATTCATTTACTATGATTTATCCAGGTGTTTGTGCTTCTTTAGATATTGAAACAAAAGAAATCAGATCTTAATTAGACATGATAATTTTAAAGATATTTAAAATACTTAAAACACCAAAATGCTTGCCAGATAATGGATTTGCTTTGGTGGAGTTTTTTTGTGCAATGACTGTAAAAACCAAATGTCACCATTTCCTCAGAAAAGGAGCAAGTCACTAGGAGAATCTGGTAAGCACTGAAAACTATGCAGGAGGTTGTAGGATCTGATATTTACACATTAAAAAAGCTCATACTGCTTTCTCTATAGAAGAGAAAAGGCAGGTGAAACTGCAACTTAGGGTTGACTTAATACTTAAAATATAAATTAAAAATCCTGCAATAGTGAACGTAAGCTGCACATAAGAAATTAATGATTTATATGATACCCTCAAACGAGTACAGAATAATTAAGGTAATTTTAAGCCACTGATGTTTCTCTCATGAATTCCTCAAGGACGGTCACTACGTTTCTGGCTTCTGGCATTTCTGCATGTTCTACTTTAACAATTTTCAAAAGAACGTCTCCGCTGCCACAGTTCTTTAGAAACATGTAGCACTTGAACAAGGCGTAGTGGTTCATTTCAGCCTGGCGGATAAACCTCTTCAGGTTGTTTATGTCTTGTATAGCCTGGAAAAAGAGTAACAGAGCATTTTCTTACCCTTCTACATGCAAAGAAAACATACTATCATGTGGAACAGTGAAGGAAGAACAGCAGGAGAAGCAAAAGCATTTCCAATGGGAATTCTGTATTACTACTCAAGAGTAATTTAAGAATTGAGTACTCTCTGTGACGTGTATTACCAGTGTTACTGTAACGATGCAAAACGTGTGGAGACCACGACGTGATCATGTCCAAACCTGTATCAAGAGTTGTCCTATTACAACAGATCACCTGAGAAATGTGAGCTACTGAATCCATGCTACACGATATTGTGCGTGCACAGCTCAAACTAACGGTATGATAAGACAAAAAATAAAAGTGTGGCATTTGTTTTAAGTATGAGAAAATACCTTTGGAGTAGTCACTGAAGAAAGTTTCACACTACTTTACATTCTGGTCTTGCCAACTACAGTAAGCCAGTCCTCAATTTAAACTTCCAAGTTAATCTGTTAATGATGTATAGATGTCATAAATAACCTAAAGCTTTTCTTTGCTGCAAGGAGAGAATCTGCTCCCTCGGTAGCCCTTATGTCTTCTCCAAGTCTTTTTACTGTATATGAACAGGTACCTTCAATTTAAAGTTTTCCAAAATTTGCCGGAAGAGAAACGGATTTCCACCTTCGGCACCATTCACAAAAGCGTGCATCCAGTCCTCACAGAATCTGTTGCTTCCTGTTACACGTTCAGAAACACAGAGAAGAGATGAGAAAAAGTAAATGAGCTCAACATCTATAGTTCCATTCACCCAGTTTAATCACTCTCACGTAACAACTGATAGTAAGACACCCGGGCCAGGATACAAGTCTTAAGAAAAACAATACATGTGGAAAAGAAAAGCAAACAGCTACAGGGATTACATGAAATTCTGTTCTGATTGTTCAGTCCCTTTTCACATATTTGTCAAAAATGCCACAGGAAAAAAAAAAAAAAAAAGGTTTGCGGCTTCTCTGAAGTTTACCAGTCAGAGTTTCATGGTCTGGAAACTAAATGCACTGTGGATTTTATTATCAGCCATTTTCAACCCACAGTTCCAGTGTATCTGCTCATAGGAAACCAGGTGGTGTAGTTTCCAGCCAGAATCCAAACTTTTTGGGCATGAGCCTATGAGCTTCTGAATACTCTCAACTCTCAGCAGCTGATGGATACAAGTAACATGAAGTACTCCCAGCTGTAATCTCACCTGTGTTATGCAACTGAGGCTGAGGTCCACTGCAGTCAATAATCATTGACTTGTGCTGCTCCTCAGTCATGGCAATGCACAAGGAGGTCATTGTGCCTTCCTGAACGAGTCCTTGGAGGCTGGCAGCTGCCAGAAACCTGACACAAAAAGCTCTCGTGAACTGCTGGCTTCTTTACTATGCCTGAACAGCAAGAACAGGAGGCTGCCACACACAAAAGCCAAGTTACTCACAGGTTCCTTGGTCTCAAAGTCTCTTTACCTGCTGATGTCTTTTTCTGTTCTTTCATCTGCGTTTTTTACTTCTACGGGAGTATAACTCAAAGCCTTAAAACAAACAAAAATGAAAAAAGCTGGATGCAACTTCGACACTACTTTTGTTGCCATATTGCGTCACTAGGAATAAATACATGATGTGGTACTTTTAAAACTGTTCTTTTCTGAGAAAGAATAGAAGCTAAGGGAATACTCCATATTATAGTCTTTGCAGCTGGTTTTGCATTCAGAAGAAATACAGCAGTTACATTCCATTAGCTATTCCATCCAAAGCCGCCACAAACTCAGTGACTAGAGCCAGGATTAATTTCATTTCTGTTTCCAGTGACTTGCATGAGGCACATACACAATACAACATCCCTTTTGGTTCAGAGAAGTTATAGCAGTGACAGATTTCTCATGCTGTTTCTCATTTTCTCATGCTAATTTTAACTTGGACACTACTAAGTAATTTAAAATGAGTTAGCTATGACAACTGATAGGAGAAATTCCTATGTGCTTCCTTAGCAATAAAGCAGGGAAAAAGTACTTGCCCTGAATTAAAAAAAAAAGAAAAAGAAAAAAAAAAAAGAAGCTGCTCCTTGTTTACTCCTGGCTGGGAAAGCAAATGCAAGAAAGATTTAAAACATCTTGGGAGTCACCGAGATTCCTTCTGAACCTTTTTCAGTTATCCAGTCTGAACTACACTTACAGCATGTAACAAAAAGGCGAGTTTCTCCTGGAAGAGCTGTACCACCCTCTGAATGGGGCATACGGCGTTCTCAAACCAGCTGCTCAAGTAGGGGTTAACACAGGTCTCCAAGGATTTTTGCTGTAACAGGTTGAAACATTAAAGCCTTAAGTACAAATTAGATTTCTACACAAATAGAAGCCTATTAATAATCTATTTAACCTAAGATATTCAGATGTCAGAGCCTTCTTAATTTCAAACCACAGTAAACTGAAATAATGCTTTTGAGGTTTAAAGCCACACTTTATCAGCAATGAAGGGCTTTGTATTTTAAGAAATACACAGAACTGTCATATTATGGTATATACTAACCAAAGACCATTACAACAGCAAAGGGGATGAGAGAGAGACTTAAAACACACATTTCCATTAGAAAAACTGTGACACTAAAAGCCTTTCCTCAACAGTCAGAAGTGCTGAGAATCCGGGTGGACATTGGTAACTTTCCTGTAGACCATTACCTTGCACCAGTCATTCTTCTCTGAATCAAACTGCAGGTAATCTTTAAGAGATTTATGGCTGGCACAAAAAGAGTTGTGTCCGTCCCCCCTCCCTTTTTTTTTTCCTTTTCACTTGTGTGGTTGATAGCACTTTAGACATTCACTGTCACTACAGTGGATCAAGTCTCTCTCTCAGTGTTTCCTACTGGTGTTTAAAACACCTATTTTCTCTACTGACTAAATTTTCCAGATTGTCTTGGTAATTAATTTGTGTAAATAGTAATTTTCACCACTTAAAAAACAAAGTTAGGCCTTACCTCTAAATCAAGGTTTATCTTCAGACTTTGAATGTATTTGTCCAGCTCAAGTCTGAAAGTATCTTCTTAAGGAAAATAAGATGCATCAGGTAAAGACTTGCATTTTTCCCTTTCAGTGTATGGCTCCTGTTAACATTTTCAGTTACTGGAAGTTGTGCACAAATGAGCTGATTTCAAGCATGAAACAGACATAACAGGACCATAATTTTTACGTCACCTCCCTCTCCACAGACATACAGGAAGTTAAAGGTAAGGATATAGTTCCAGACCTTTCTCTGAGCCACCTAAGAAACAAACCACGTATTCTGGAGCATTGATGTCTGATTCGAGTGTTGCCATTTCTAGAAGATTTTCTTGTTGGAAACGACAGTAATAACAACCAACTTTATATTCTGGTATGCTACGCAGAAAAAAAAAATAATTATTTTGTCACAAACCCATCACAATAAATGAGTGCAAAACGCAGACATACATGATTTCTGTAAAGACTTTTCACCCGCTAGCACTGGCTGCTTCTAGGATCATATATAGAGCTCTTAGACTTTCTCTTTTCTCCTCTGTGATGCCATCAGAGCAGTTTAAAAGGAAATAGTCATAAACACATGTGGTATTTTTAAAGTATTCAAACAGTAAATGATTTACTACAATATTTTTCTCAAAGCTACCTAGAAAAAAGGAAGTGCCACTGTGTAAAGCTGTTATTAACAGCAACAATAGACTGAAAACAGAATCAGGATTAAACCTAAGTGCAGCAGCAGATGGCAAGGTGTGCAATGCTGCCAACGTTTCTTACAATTTCTCATTCACAACGAATTTTTAAAATTTACCTCAGCCCCACTGACGCTACATTCCCCATTCCTTCAAACAGGGCTCCTTTAGTAAGGCGCTTGGCGATGAAACTGCGCAATTCCGTCTCTGCTTCAGCTGGTAAGTTAGTGTCCAGCAAGGAGAGGCTTTAAAAAACAAGAAGAAATGGTTAGCAAAAAGCAAATGTTACTGTTTTGTTTCTCTGCACAAGTGCAGAACCACTTGCTTCTAGGAGGTGGCCTACTGTGATCTAACAGCTAACTCGCTCTGTGACTTCTGGCCCCTCAGAAATGCATTCTGTGATTTGCCTCCTAGACCAGAAATCTGGAGCTGTGGTGTCAGCTGATGCTGAACAACTCAGCAGCTATTAACAACTCACTGCCCCTCTTTGTTCCTGTGTTTCTCTGGGTGTAATACAGAGCAACAACTCCATCACTGAGCTTGTGGAAAGCTAACATGTCCATTTAAAATTGTTTAATAAATTTTAGTTATCTATTATCTATATGAAGACCTAAGTCTATACAGAAATGTCAAGTATTAGTAGCAAAGAGAACTAAGAAATTAGTAGTGAGTTCAAACTCAGAGATGATAGTTTATGTTTAATACATTATTTGAGCTCCGTAATTTGTCCATTCCAGAAGTATTCCAGAAAAATGCACCTAAGCGACTTCAGTATGCTTTCCCAGATGTTTCTGCTTTGAAAGGACTTCAACATACTTGCTTACTACTCCCTCAACAGCAATATTACAAAGACTTAAAAATGGGGTGTTACAGGCGATCCTGCAGATTGTCTCTACCTGAAGTCTTCGCTGGAGGGTGTCTCTGCCGTCGCACTGCTGGGACTGCCATCCTCACTGTCTGCTCCCTGCTGCGAGGATCTGAAAATCAAGCCATTCCTCCGATTGACTCTCCAGCCTTAAGGCACAAAACAGGCAAAAGGGACTGCAGCGGGGAAAGGTATGGCCTGAGGGTGTTTTAAAGCCGGGGCAGGGAATCAGGACGCTATGGGAGGAAAAAAATCTCTCTTGGGGCGGCAGAGATAAAGGGAATCCGAGCAGCTGGGAAGCGGTAAGGCCTGGAAACAG
Source organism: Psophia crepitans (assembly GCA_013399095.1). Classification (NCBI taxonomy): domain Eukaryota; kingdom Metazoa; phylum Chordata; class Aves; order Gruiformes; family Psophiidae; genus Psophia; species Psophia crepitans. Next base: position 1,102,848 of record VWZZ01001501.1, on the reverse strand, counting down.
CCTCCCCGCGGGGCGGACCCAGCGCCCATCCAGCTCGCCAGGCCGCGGCGGCCCCCTCACCTGCAGCTCCGGTAGCCG
>VWZZ01001501.1:1077573-1102629 GCA_013399095.1 Psophia crepitans | reverse complement strand
GGCCCTGCGCTCGCCGTTCGCCTCCCGGAGGCAGGGCAGGGCGGCGGGAGGGCGGGCGCTGCGCTACAGCTGCTCCCCCCACCTCGAGTGGGTGTAGCCAGGGCCGCGGGCAGGCGCGCCTGGCCCCGGCAGCTGGCGGGGGCGGGAAGGGTCGAGCATTAACCGCGAGGCAGCGTTCAGGGCCCCGAACCGCTCACGGTGCAGCGGGCCGAGGTTCCTCGCCCGAGTCAGAGCTGTACCGGACAACGCTGGAACGGCTCTCGCTGCTGCAGCTCCCCTCGGGATGCAATCTACTGAAAAACGCAGTAGGTGCCATAGTACCGGCACAGATAATCCTCCGAGAGCAGCACCCGCTCGTGTTTTACAGGATTCCCGTGTTTTTAAAAAGCCCGCTCTGGGTCTTAAATGCCTCCCGCTAACGCAGCACCCGGCTGGGCCTCACGGCTAACGGGCCGCTCTCGCAAGTCCTGCAGGCCAGGGAGCCCGGGGCACCCGGGTGCTCGGGAAGCTGACACAGAGCCCTCACCCGATGGGGCGTGAGGGGCCGGGCAGGGCCCGGCACAGGTCAGCCAGCTCTGCAGCATTCTTGCAGGGCCAGGCTCCCCACCTACGCAGGTAACCACCACACACCCCTGCGTGGAGCGGCCTGTTGAAGAGACAGCGGCTTCTCGCCCGCCTGATTTCGTAGGGAACAATTAGTTTGTCCCTGACGTGAAACACGGCAGACTGCCCGCCCGCAGCGCCCCCATGGCCACCGAAACAAAATGGCGGGCGGCCGCCCCCGCGAGGCACTATGGGACAGCGCAGGAGGCGGTGGGGACAGCCGGGAGCCCGTCACGTGGGGAGCTCCCCACCTCGCGCCGCGGTGCAGGCTGGGAGCGCGGAGGTGGTGGCGCCAGGAGGGAGCGTGGCCGCCATTTTGTGTCTGCTCGGGCGCCTCGGCAGAGGGGCTGGTGTGGGCGTTGCGGCTCCGGAGGGAAGAGCTCGGCTGTCGCCTTTCTGTGTAGGTCGGGCGCGCCGCCGCCATGGGCCGTAAGAAGAAGAAGCAGCTAAAGCCTTGGTGCTGGTATCCTTGTGGGTGGGACGAGGCGGGTGTGGGGAGCTGGGTGGGGGACCGGAGCGGCCTGGCCCGGTCGTGTCTCTGTCCAATTCTCCTCTCTCCTCGCTGTTCGGGGGGGGTGCGCTTTCCTTCCCTTCGCCCCCGTTAGGGGTTGGCTGCATGTTCCGTCCTGTTCCAGTTTTGTGCTCCTTAGTGTGGGGATGGGGCCTGGTCCGTGCCCTTCCTTTGCTTCTACCCCCCCCCCCCCCCCCCCCCGCCGCCCNCCCTCGCGCGGCCTAGCCCGCCCGCTCCCGCCTGCCTCGCTTGAGGCCTCGGCCTCCCGTCTGGTCCGTAAAGCCAAGGCAGGCCGCAGCTTCGCTTGCCTGCTGCCCCTGGCGCTCCTGTGGCTGGGCCCGGCGGGATTGCCGAGTTCGTGAGGAAAATGAAGAATGGGCTTTATTCCCCGGGAGAAGAATGTGAGTGGAAGAAAACTCTGTCTCTGATTAATACAGCCATTTAAGAAGTGGGGCAGATGTGATTAAGAGACCTTTTGAAAAGGTTTTTTTGGGGTGGGGTGGGGGTGCGCTTTCAGATTTGTAATTTCAGAGTCGAAGTCAAGAACAATTAATCAGTATTCACAAATACCAGTGGATTTGTCTTCTGTCGCTCCTTTGCAATCTCCTTTTTGTTGGCGGGCGATTGCAGATTTACCTTTTCCCTGAAACGTTTCTGCCTAATCTAGAGTTGTTTAATAAAGGAATTCATAAGCTGCGCTGAGATTTTTTTTACCGTTTTCTGTTGGAACCCATCTGTGCTTCTCGTTTAGTTATTAATGTATTTCAGGTTTTGGTGAAAATGAGTGACACATTGTGTTAACAAGGAACGATTAATAAATAACAAATATGTGTTTGTCTTGCCTATGAAGATATATTTGGAGTGTTTGCTGAAATACTAATGCAGACCTGCAGAAAGGGAAATTGTAGTTAGCCTCTTCTGTCACATAGATGTCCAGAAAGTTATTTGCTTCAAATGTTTCTGCTTAAAAACAATTTGTAATGATTGCAGCAAGGTATGCGGTATCATAAAAATTGATAGCTGGATGAGCGAAAAAGGAAAGGAGCTATTAAGCAAAACTTTTGTTCTCGTTTATAAATATTAGCTACTGATACCTGTTATTATACAGGCACTTCTCAGTGTTTCGCATCACTTCCTTTTTGTGGATTTCAAGTCTGTTTCTCCTTTAATGTTTTAACAACTTTATTTTAATCTGCAGGCATGCAGGGAAGGAATGAGGCTAATAAATGAGAAATAACTGGAACTTGAAAAGCATTTGTCCAAGGATATGGAATCAAAGGATTCCGATTGTGTGTACACATTGTGCCTTCTTTTACTTATCTGAAGAGTGAAATGCTGGATGGTATGAGGACGTTTGGTTTTAGATGTCTGTGAAATACTTGTTACGCTTTGAATGCTCAGAGATACTGCTTATACCTTTTTTTTTTTTTTTGCTTTAGTATGAATCACAGTAATGTTAATGAGTGTTGGGTCATTTTCAGCATTAAATGTTTCCTTAACAGTCTTCAATAGGTATTGTAACAGGGATTTTGATGATGAAAAAATCCTTATACAGCATCAAAAAGCAAAGCACTTTAAATGCCATATATGTCATAAGAAACTGTATACAGGACCTGGTTTAGCTATACATTGCATGCAGGTGAGACGTTTTAGACTTACATAAGCTTTTCTTATTGGATTCTAAAATTTAAATTAATAGTGAACTTAAAAAGGTTTGGGGTCTTCCAGAATCTTAAACTGATGAGAAAAAGACAGCAGTGGTCTGTTTCTAGAACAGGAGTCCTGCTGTGTCAGCAGTCATATGGAGAGTATGCAGTAGAAATGTCTCCTGTCAATTTTGGGGTGTAGGAGGAGTGAAGGAATTGTATTTGCTTGGTGTTCAGAGAACAAGTTTATAAAAACTGCTGCCAGAAGCTAGAAGTAATTAACAGTGATTAGGAAGCACATACCAAGAAAATGCATGGCCAGAGAGATCCTACGATTAAGGCTGTTCCTTTTTTATCTTGAAACTGTCTGAAGATCCTGTAGAATCTAACCTGAATTATGGTCAGGAGGATTTTTAATTTTTTTTTATTTAGGTACATAAAGAAACAATAGATGCTGTTCCAAATGCTATTCCTGGAAGAACAGACATTGAACTGGAAATCTATGGCATGGAGGGCATTCCAGAAAAAGATATGGAGGAACGGAGGAGGTTACTTGAACAAAAAACTCAGGGTAAAGTGTGATCTAGCTAGTTATCTGTCCTTTCCGTAGTCTGTTTCTTACTGATACTGAGCCGTGTGATACAGGTCTTGCCTCTCAGAAGAGGAAGGGTTGGGTTTAATGCATGTTCATATCCGCAGCTCTAGGCGTTTGCCACTCATTTAGAAGGATGACAGATATTTTTCTTTTCCTCTTCAGAAATAGCTGCACAGCAGTGCAGCTACAACAATTACCTAATGAATATGGGCATGATGATTTTATTTTTGAGGGTAAGGAGAGTAAAGGATAGGGATGACACAAGCCTGATGATGTGCAAATACTTAGATTTCTTTGCTGTTTAAGCCTACCTTTGTTTGAACTGCTTTGGCTTATTCTGGACAGCATGAGACTGACATGAGGGAAGACCCCATTTGTTGAGGGTCATTGCAATGTGAACCACTTTCATTCCGTTTATTTATATTTTATAGGTAGATTCACATAGTTTTTCTTTGTAATTCCATGAATTTTTGAATATTCTGATAAGATTTTAATTGTATTATTTTCATTCCATCTAAAATACTCCAGATAAAATGAGTGTCATAGAATATAATTTGCCTTCGGTGTGACCATATACATCTTTCTCAGCAGAGAGCCAAAAAAAGAAACAACAGGATGATTCTGATGAGTATGAAGATGATGAATCTGCAGCTTCAACTTCATTTCAACCCCAGCAAGTTCAGCCACAGCAGGGGTACATTCCCCCGATGGCACAGCCAGGTTTGCCTCCTGTGCCAGGTGCACCAGGGATGCCTCCAGGTAAGGCAGTGTTTTAACTAGTTACTGAAAAGCTGAGTAGAAATGCAAATTGCTGCTTGTATGCTGGAATAATAACCTGCCTTTTCTCACACTGGTCACAATAGTTTTGTGAGGAGCACGTAAACAGCTTCTTAATTTTTTTCTTCCCCCATTCTGTGTGCTAGCACACATCTTCCTTCATGAAGTAGATTCAGATACCTAATGCTGGTGCCTAGACTGAAGGAATGTTAATATGCTAGTAAGTGAGATTAGTACATTAAACATAAGCCTATCAATAATATCTTTTGTGGTATTCTGTAACAAGATTTTGGAAACAGGGCAGAAAGGCTGCTAACATCGAATGGGCAGTTTATACACAGGCCCCAAATACATCAAGGAAAAGAATCTTGATCAATGACAGTGAGCAAAAAACTGGTCTCTTCTAATTGTATTTTCTGTAATGGTAAGGCGTGTTCTCTGGAGACTACTAAGAAAATTTACAATCTTGCAGGACTGAGAACAATGAATCTAAGTCACATTTGCAGATAATCTTTTATATTGTGTTGTTTGTAAGCAATATTATTTCTAAAACCCAATCTTTTAGAGCTTCCTGTAAAGCATTTATCCAGTCTAAATTTGTTAGATATGTTAGTGGTTGTATTTTGTCAGAGTTCTTTAAAATTTACTTTTCCTTTAAGGTATACCACCATTAATGGCAGGTGTTCCACCTATGATGCCTGGAATGCCTCCAGTTATGCCTGGAATGCCACCTGGGTGAGTAGCAAGAAAGGCTTAATATTACATATTCATGCTGTGCGTTTTAAACTGTCACAGAAAAATGTACGTAGGAGTTTGTGAACTCTGTAACCTTAATAGTAAGACTAATGAAGGAACTGGATGGCTGTAAACCAACATTAAAAATATGGCGTAACTGTGAGTTTATGTATAAAGTATGTTGTCTTTCTCCTAACTTTATTGAGTAGTAGTATAATAATTCAAAGTTTTGTTGTTGTGTTGGTTTAGAGCCTTCTGTGAACTGCTGTTGCTTTGTGTATTGCACATATGTTGTGCAACTGGTTATCAGTCGTGAAACTAACAGGAAAAAAAAAATACTGGATAGTTTGAATTTTTCTTGTATTTTGGGCAAAAGATGTTGGTTTTTATGCTTGTTTGGGGTTGACACCGTACCCTATCACAATGTGTTTGGAAAATCATAGTTAGATTTTTGATTTTGTCATAAATTTTCACAGATTACATCAACAGAGAAAATACATGCAGTCATTTTGTGGTGGAAACATGTAAGCATCTCATTAACGTAATTCTAGGTACATTCATTATGCCATTTTATGTCATGTTTTTGATAAGCTTGAAATTGTCTTACTGAAAACCTCTGAATAGTGCCTAAGAATCTGGGGAAAATGTCCAGTTAGGTTTTGTTATTGTATAGTAGCTGAAGTTTTTATGCTTTATCTAAATGAATATTTACAAAGCTGTATGTTATGAGAAATGTATTCTACGAAATATTAGTAACATAGACCCTTAGGGATTTACAACCTCTCTTGAACCAGAGTAGAGCTCCACGTGCTAGATTCTTTTACAGGGTAGGACATAGGGCAGGAACTTTGCTTCTAATTTTTAATGTTCACTGAGGTGAAAGGTTGTTTTCTTCTGAGATTTAAGTGTTGTTTCAACAGTCTTTGAATTTAAAAATCATGTCATAGCTGAACATCTTGTGGATGCTCCTCATTACTATAGCTTTTTCTAGAGTACATCCTGTGTGATGTACTCTAGGTGGTCCTGCCTTGGCAGGGGAGTTGGACTGGATCATCTTTCGAGGTCTCTTCCAACCTTTAAGATTCTGTGATTTTTCTGGATGGAAACTGAACAGAATTTTATTAGGCTTGCTGGTGCTTAGTCCTCTTTAAACTCTCTGTTAACTTCAAATGAATATAATGTAATCTAGTAAATTATATTAATTTGCAAAAAATTCGTTGCGCTTCCATTTTGGTGAAGTTCTAGGTGGAAGGGGGTGGTGTTTGTTAAATGATGTTTTTACCTAGTTTAATCTAAACCTGCTTATTTAACCTGATGATCTTTTGTTTAAAAATGAGCAAGGAAGAACTGGGACCTAGGAAGCAACTTTGGTTTTAGTGTGATACTAGTTCTAACACTATCAACACTACCCCTACAGTTTCTTAGAAAGTCATCTTTCTGGTGGCAGCAGGCAGTGAGCATCCAGCACTTTTTTTTGGGTCTAACACATGGTTGTCAAAATGGGTGGCCAGACCAGCTTTGCCTTCTCCAGCCATTAACCCAAAAAAGGGCGATGGTTCTATGTTCCCAGGCATTACTGCTTTTGCATTGGTTGTTCCTTTTGTGGCAGTGGTAGATAGGTTGAGAAGAAAAATAAGACTGGATAGCAGTTTGCTTTACAGAATGAATACTTGCCTGTTTACGATTATTTGTTTTGATTTTGAAATGGCAATGGTGGAAGTTTCTTGATTGTTGTCATGCAAATATAAACTGCTTCATAGTGGGGTTTTGGTGTGCGCTTGGCTGCTATGTATCTGCTTATCTTGCTAACTAAAGTACTAACTATTGCTTTATTTTGTTTCCCTAATCCTGCTTCGAATGTCTGGAAAAATTTAAGCAAACTTAAGCTGTACTTGGTTTGTTACCTGTAAAGAAATCACATATTTAAACAGAGAGAGGGTAGATTTAGATGAGTTTTTAGGGAGAAATCCTTCCCTGTGAGGGTGGTGAGAGCCTGGCACAGGGTGGCCAGAGAAGCTGTGGCTGCCCCTGGATCCCTGGCAGTGCCCAAGACCAGGCTGGATGGGGCTTTGGGCACCCTGGGCTGGTGGGGCTGTCCCTTCCCAAGGCAGGGGGTTGGAGCTAGATGGGCTTTGAGGTCCCTTCCAACCCAAACCCATCTGTGATTCTAGATGATAGTCATCTATAGCTTCCCAATTTAAAAGCACTTAGTGTTGTAGACAGCTTATTTTTTATGGATTTGCATCCCTATGCAGGAAGAATTTACTTATATTAAGGGGTTTATGTATGATTTAGGTGGGGAATTTGTACTAATTTGTAGTAAGGCCTAGTAGGTAAGGATGAAAGGAATCATGTAGATGCCACTTTTCTATTAGGAATTACAGACCAATCTTTTTCTCCAGGTATCAATAACAAAGGAAAAAAACCCCTGTTTTTAATATCAAGGAAAAGTATGCCATAATAAGGACTTAGTAAAACAAAAAAACCAGCCCATTTTTCTATCCTTAGCTTAGGGAATATTTATTGTAATTTAAACTCCAGAAGTTCTCTTCTCCTTTCTTCTTTCTGCTTTTATCAGTATTCTGTGGATAGTTTTACAGCTTTGAGTTGTCCATAATTCACGAGAGGAAGGAGAATATGTTAAAATAGTACGAGGGTGCTATAATCACAAATAGACTTGTGGTGTTAGAAAGGAGTAATAGCAGATGTACAGAGATTTTTAGTGTCATTAGAGTTGGCTGGTTTTCCTGTTTTCAAATTTGCTGGGTATACTAAGATCAGGTTCTTGGAACACTGCTGAAACTAGTTGCCCGAAATAGATTTCGGGAGAGAGACCAGTTCTGGAAAGCTGATAGTAGTGGAAGTGAAAGCCTGAGGAGCCAGAGTTCAAATGAAAAGTGTTTGGGGGGTTTCTTGGTTGGTTTTTTTTTTTTCCTTGTAGTAAAACATTTCTAACTGTGGAGTCAGCTGGTTTTGAATTTCCTCTGTTGAGAGCTTCTTGAAATGATTACCATTATTTACCATAATTTTTTATCTGATACAGGTATGTGCCAATTGTCTCAAGAGTTTATCATGAGTGTTCATACGGGTACTCCTTTTCTGTTTAATAGGATGATGCCAATGGGGGGAATGATGCCTCCTGGGCCCGGAATACCACCTCTTATGCCTGGTATGCCACCAGGTAGGTCAGGGTTGTCGAACTCGTACTATGGTGAGAGCTACATTATATTTATTTATTTACACTGAGATTGAGGATTTTATATAAAGAATATACAGAGTTATGCCACCGCCTTGGTGTGCATTGATTGCCAAAGAAGCCATTTTGTGCACAGTGGAAGGGGTTTACTTATAGCTTTTCATTATAATTAATTATTTATTTTGGTGCAGTTGTGCAGGTAAAATGTAGCATGTAATTTTTCTATTACAATTTCTCTGGCTTTTGGATTATTTAGTCTCCCTTCACTGCTCTTCGATGTCTGTGACTGCAGCTGGAAAATCGTAATGATTGAAAATGTTCTGGGAAATGAAAAGCACCCAAGTAATGAACCTGCTGTGTGAAAAAACTAACTGGAATTTTGATCTCTTACAATAGCTAGGAGATAATGTTTCTCAAGCTTGTGCAGCTCTTAAGCAGCCTTAAGTTCTGAGGGTGTTGTACATGACCAGCAGCTATGCTCTGATGGCTTGAGATTTTCTGGTTTGCCCTCATTTTTCACTGGAGAAGGCAGCAAGCCGCTAGGACAGTTACAGCCTAGTTATATGGTGGAACCCGTGTGAGCTGTTAACTTCTCATCTGAACCTCTCCTAGAGCTGCACACATATGAAGTGCATGTATTGTGATGATAGGCTACAAAAAGTAGTTTTGTGTCACTGTTACACTGTGTTAAAGACCCACTGCCATCTCTTGGATTTTGTAGCAGTCTTATCCACGTGCTTGGCACCATAGACGCGGTGTATTGGAAAGAGTTACTGCGTTAATTGCACTGATTGAGAGCATAAACTTCTTCATCATTGAAGCTCTAGTAGAAAGCACAACTTATTTCAGTACAGCCCTGAAGTGTTTGAGGTTACTGCCGATGGATAGACATTTGTTGGTGACTGCTGGCATTAACCCTTTGTCATGTTTTGTTTTACTGTTAACTGAAAAATACATCTTCCTTAGGGGAGACTTTGTTCTAAGCAACACTGTGGACAGAGTCCTCTAAAGGAGTATTCTTGCTTCCTTCAGCCCGATTTATTACTGTTTTTTTTGTGATTTATAGGTATGCCACCACCTGTTGGTCCTCGTCCTGGGATGCCTCCAATGACACAAGCACAGCCTGTTACAGCACCGGGCATTCTCAACAGGCCTCCAGCTCCTGCTGCATCGGCACCTACGCCCCAGCCTCCAGTTACTAAACCACTCTTCCCAAGTGCAGGGCAGGTAAAGTATCCCGTAGCTTGGAATCTATTGTTAGATTCTTCAAATTGTTACTGTGTCAGCAGAGTCTGTTCTTTATTATTGAGGAGGCCCAAGAAATGACTGGTTACATTTCTTGCTTGTGTTGATCCTTAAGTTTAATTCAGTGTAGTGCTTGAATGAATCTTAAAAGATTCTTTTGTCTTACAACAGCCATGAACCCAAACAGAAGTTCAGTAAGCACGTGGGGAAGAAAGGAGTAGGCAAAACACTTCTGCTTTTATCCTTTTAGTTTGTTGTTCATAAGGGTGCTTTGGGGGGATGAAGGGATGTGTTAGTCAGCTGCAGGAATCTGATTGCATAGAACTTGAACTAAAATTTCCAATAACGGGCTCTACTGATAGATGGACTAATATATTCTATAGTCTTGTTAAACTGGTTAAAAATTGCCTGAATTAGGATAGTTTTTTACTTTAAAAAGTTCAGGAGTAAGCTAAGGTGGTAAAAAATAGTTGAAATGTTTTGGGGAGGGAAGCGGGGAATTGATAGTGGCTTGTGACCTCTACCCTTTGATTGCACTTGTTTTGTATAAGTCCTGAGGTTTTTGCTTGTTTTCAAGTATGTTGCAGAAACTTTCATAGTGTACTATTTGCATTTTGGACTTCTGCAGGGAAGATACTCATTTACAAAACCACAGTCCTTTCATAGGAAAGGACTTAGCATAAAAATCCTTTCGTCTGGATACTTTCCACCCATTTGTTTGGAGACTTTTCACTGTTTCCTTTCTTTTATGCTACAGATGGGGACACCTGTCACAAGCTCAAGTACAGCTTCCTCCAATTCAGAAAGTCTGTCAGCATCTTCTAACGCTCTGTTTCCTAGCACAGCACAAGTACGCAGGAAGTCACAGTTAAAAACAAATTGCTTTGCAACTTAACCCTTTGGACCGTTCTGTAAAACCTAAAATTGTCTAAACATCTTCAGATCATTTCTGCTACATTCCTGTTTGTTTCGCTGGTAAAACTGCAGAGTCCTTGATTATGAGTGGCGTCTTACTAGAAAAAAGCACATCAAAGTGCCCAATTTTTCTTAGTGTGAAAGAATGAAATGTTACATCCTGGTTCTAAAGGGTTAAAAAAGCATGAAAGCAGTTAAATGCATTTTAGTGGGCAGTGGTTAGCTTGATGCATGGTGAAGGCTTTTTAGTTTATGTTTTTTAATATGGTACATCATAATGTAGGGAATTTCGTAATTTGCATTACGTGCAAAATGAAATGTTTTGATTGGAAAGTTCAGATAACTGTAAATGTACAGTGACTAGAAACAAAAAGCATTCTCTCATAATTAAAGCTTGCTTTGGAGATTACTGCATCTTCAGAGAAAGCGCAGTAAAGCAAACTTTTCTTCCCTGTTTAATTTAAGAAAAAAAATAGGAAAGATGAGATGCTGGAATATGTAGTGGACATTGTATCTGCCTTCAGTTGATTCTTCATTCGCAAGCAAGATTAAAGATCTGTAGAGAGACGTAGTACTTTGTGAAAATATTGCAGTGTTTTTATAGAGAGAACGCTTGAAAAAAACAATCCTGGCACAATAGAGCTTTCTTAACTATTAAAAACATTTCTTAAATACTTAATTTTAACGAATGCTAACACTTCGAGCTGTACTCTACACTAATGTTTGCTAAAGTGTGCTAATAATTCAGTAAGAGAAAGATGAATTTATACTTATAGGCTTTTAATAAAACAGTGATTCAGGAAAGATTTAGACATTTACCAAACTTGCTATTTGAGATAAAAATTTTGATAGTGGGGGGGCTTTTTGGTGGTTGTTGTTCCTTTTTTCTAGTTGTGGCTTTTGACCTGCAAATTTTAGACTTTCCAGTGTGTGTGTGTATATATGTGTGTATACTGGGGGTTATTTTGTCTTGTTTTCAGTTGCTCTAGTATGCAATAAGGCTGAACTTTACTTTTGTCAAGCTTGTTTTAATTATGTATCTCACTGGAAGGTTTCAGAGTTCTAACAGACATCATTTAAATTTTCTTATGCTTTGAGAAATCAATATTGATGTATCTCTGTGTTTCACAGGCTGCAGCAGCTGTTCCAGGTCCGGTTGGTACTGATTTCAAACCTTTGAATTCTACACCTGCAACAACGACAGAACCCCCCAAACCTACATTCCCTGCTTACACGCAGTCTACAGCCTCAACCACTAGTACAACAAACAGTACTGCAGCTAAACCAGCTACATCCATAACAAGTAAGCCTGCTACCCTCACAACAACCAGTGCAACCAGTAAGTTGATCCATCCAGATGAGGATATATCACTGGTAAGTTAAAATATTTTCATTGTGTTACTGAAAAATGTGATTTATGCTGATACACCTGATTCAATAGAATTTTTTCTGTGCTCTGCATTATGTGTATTTTAATAACAGTGAGAGTGCAAACTGCAGAATTAATGTAGCAGAAACATGCATCAAGAAAACTTCGTTTGCAAAGTGGTGACTGGCATATTGCAATGATCCTGCTGCAGATCTGAGCCTTGTTTTTCTTGGTGATAGGAGATCACTCAACCCAAGCTTGAAGTTAAATAGGTGCAGCTAATGAGTGTAGGACAAAAGACTTCACAGTTTGAAGTGGTCTTGGTGTTGTTACAGTAGTCAGAAATAATGGAGTTGATGGATAAAACAAATGAACCTTACTTTTAGTTCAGATACCTCTGGATTTGTGTTTGGCTTTTTTGTCTCAACTTGTTATGAGGGAAGAGGCTTTCTTCAGGGAGGAGGAGAATGTGTGTTGCGTTGATTGGCCAGTATTAACTTTGAAGGAAGGGAGAAAAATCTGCTTGCTACTGTGTAATGCTACTAGTAGCAGTCTTTGAACTTGTAAGGAAACTGCAATAGTTTAGTATCTATGATCTACTTTGTTACACTTTTATTACTTTACTTTTGGTGAGTTTTAGTCTTACAATGTGTTATGGTTGTCTGTTCCTGGTTTTAGGAAGAGAGAAGGGCACAGTTGCCTAAATACCAGCGTAATCTTCCTCGACCAGGACAAGCTTCCTTGGGTAATCCACCAGTTGGACCAATTGGAGGTATGATGCCACCACAGCCAGGAATTCCTCCACAACAACAAGGAATGAGACCTCCTATGCCACCTCATGGTAATCATAAGTTTCCTGGCTTTCTTTTGTTGAAAAGATTTCTGTTTGCTCTACAGTTGTTTGTTTTTTTTAAAACTTGAAGTGGCATATGCTGGTGGGGCGGGTGGGGCAAAGCTTTTCACAAAATGCAACTTCTGCCCATTATTTAAAAAAAATAAAATTCTTCTTTGCATCTTAAATGTTCTGTTCATAGGTCAGTATGGTGCTCATCACCAGGGCATGCCAGGATATCTTCCTGGAGCGATGCCTCCATACGGTCAGGGACCTCCGATGGTGCCCCCTTACCAAAGTGGACCTCCTCGACCTCCAATGGGAATGAGACCTCCTGTAATGTCGCAGGGTGGCCGCTACTGATGCTACTACACACGCTCTAATAGGTTTGGAGATTAAACCTTTTCTCATCTTGTGCTGTTAATATAGCTGAGCTTCCGTCAATTAAGGCTTCATTGTGACTTTAAAAAAATAAGTATCCTCCCACATGCAAGGAGCTATTGGACATTCTTATTTTACACATGAAAAAATATTTGGAATAATTACAGGAACTTTTCCTGATGTTGCAATTTATACTGTATGGCTTCTTTTTCATGTTTCATCTAGGTTTTTAGAAGTGAAGTATAGTAAATATGGTTCGTTAAATTGTGAAGGCGCTGGAATTACATGAACATACCACCTTAAAGGCAAGTTCTGTAACATTATGTTGCTATTTGTGAAATGATGCCTTCACAGCACTTCAAGTGCTGTTGGACTTCATGTCCCCAACATAGTTTGGTGAGGGCTGTAACTGTTCCCAACTACTTGTACATTTAAGTCTGAACTTGTAACAATATTTAATGTATTTAGAGTTCCTCCTGTTTCAGGGTTTAAGTAAACTGACCCACTAAGGTCGTGTGACTTTTCTGTACTGTTATAAACTTCATTGTAATAAAAGAAGAGAAAAATTTATATGCCTTTTTATTCATGACCAGCTGTGGACAACTGCCTGAAAGGTTTGTACAGATGCATGCCATGGTAGCTGTTGGTGTAATGAACACAGTAACTGGTGCTGTTTTGATGAAATCTGAATTCCTTGTTCTAAAATTAAGTCACTCCTTAGCTGCACGTCTGAGTAGACAAAGACCTGTACACTTATTAACTGACTCCTCAAAAATGAGGCTGCAGGAGGCACATCTTAACTCTTGGTTGTAACTTCTCTTAATGCGTATGTTTGTTTATTTGTGCTTTCTTGTCCTCAATAAATTTGAAATTATTTCTAGTCCTGGCACTTACTTGTAGGATGTAAACTGATTGCTTTAAGATGCATCCTCGTGCCAGATGTGTCCTGTTAGTTCATTCTTCAGCTGACTCTTTTTAATGTGCAAATGCATATGAATTTCAGGAGCCTTTTAGATGAAGATTTCTAGAAGCTTAGGTGCATGTCACATGGGTGAGTGACTTCCAGTTGATGTTGTATTGAAGTTGACCTGCAAAAGAAAAAGTAGCTTGACCACCTTCTCAGTGTGTAAAAGAGACATGGGGGAAGAGGAATATGTTATATGCTGTATTTTTACTTTAAACATTCAGAATTTCAAATTGCAACAGGTCTAAAAGGTTAACTGTCCATTGTGTGCTACGGTCAGATGTTCGCTGAGTTTCTTGAGTCATTTAATGGAAGTTTCTGGAATAAGAGACCTTGTTATTAGGAGAACTGATAAAAGTTACCAAAGAGAAGTCTTCCTCATATGAATTAGTCATTTATCTGTTTATAAGAGTAGAGTGATAAATTACTGTCAAGGTTGTAATTCTCTGAATGTCTAATGTCACTGTGTTAGTGTGCTATATTTGTGATGAGAGCAGAAATGTAGAGGGAGACATTTTGGAGGGTAGGGAAGTGAGAGCTTCCCTCTTCACAATGGGGAAAAAAAGGAGTGGTGAATTTTTCATTTGCAGGTCAACTTTAAATACATGTTCCAGCCTCAAGCCTAATTTGTGCAACTTAATTTATGGGGATATCTCCTCTTCTAGGATAGGTTAGAAAGATTATTGGCTTTTTTATCAGTTTATGTACCACAAATGTGTGTGGTGATGGTAGAGTTTTTTCACTTAAATTATAATACTGAGCATATTGTCTCTCTTACTTAGAAGTCTTGGGATTTTTTAGCTGCACTTAAGTACTTCATGAGGCTTCGTTCTGCACTGTCTCTTAATAGACCAGAAATACAGTACAGCTAAAATCCTGCATTGTCTCTCAGCTTCATACTTGGGGTCATGGAATGGCTCATGGAAGTGCTAAAGCACCCACTACGCTCTAATTACAGTTGAATGGCCTTAGTTTAACCATTAAGAATTATCAGGCATTTTTTTGAAGTGTGTAGCAGTTTTAAGACCATAACTCCAAGCCTCTGTTGAGAAGCAGTTCTCTCTGATCACTGGTATCTGCTGATCACCTGTCAGATGTGCAGTATCTGGCTTGCAAATGTGCTGAGTGGGCCTTGATGTCAGATCTTTTGTTAACACTTCATCTTGCTTTATACATAAGTCTAACAGGTAAAACTGTTTTGCTTAGGCAATGCTTTTATACTCTGGTTTTCTTCTTTTTTTTTCTTTATCTAATATGGATAATTACAAAACACTGAAGAAATTTTTACAGTGTCTTTTTGTAATAATACACGTAAAATTCGTACATTATAAATTAATCTTAACTTCTGCTTTTAAGACTGTAGAATTTCTTGCTTTTTCTGAAGATCATACTGCTGCCGTAAGGATGCTTTGTCCTCCTGCCCCTAGTAAAGTAAATACCTTCTCCCTTCGGTGTCTTTCCATAACTCATTGGTATGTTGTTTTCAGACCCCTGCTTTTCCTGGGATAAAATACTTGAGTGCCTTACTGCATGTACTGTTAACTCAGCATATTCTGCAAGTTGTATTAATTCAGAGTTTCCCTCTTCTAAATAGTGAATGTGTCATTGTTCCTGTAACGGTACCGTTTTATAGCTAGTACTACATAGACTTACAACTTGGATGCATTTTAAAATTGAATTTTTCTTAGTAGTAATGTTAAGATAATCCCTCAACTAAGCACTGCCACATATTATTCATACAGTACTCTAATGTTATCTTCAGCAAGCAGGTGAACAATTTTTCCATGATATTGCACGTGGATATTTACTTTTCCTGCTCCTGTCATTTCTGTGTTACAAGAGCTGTGATGTGGCTATCTTCAATTACTCTTGTGTCTCTTGTGTGTACTCTTCTGTAAGCAGGCAGGTGTTCCGGTGCATATGTTGTCTGTTGGTCCCTGCCTTCATTTCTTTGGATACTGCTTCTTAATGTTCAGAGAGTTGGATTTATGGTGGATTTTGCCCGAAAGAGAAAAACTACTTGGAATGTAGTAATTGCTTGTATAAAGACTAAGGCTTGCTTTACAATACAAAGTTTAAGTAACATAGTTGTGCCAGCAAAATCCCTAATATAATGTAGCCATGCAGACAGTTTTTTGCTTTAGTTAATCTCTCCCTGGAAAGAGATTACAGAAGCTTTTATGATTACAGAAAAGCATACATGTTTTATATCTGTCACAGGATTCTAGCGTTATAACTACATAGGCAGAAGCTTTGTTTTTCAGTTGTTGCCTAAATTTGCTGTGACAGATCTTACAGTAAAACTAAAACTTGAAAGTGGATTTTTGATCAGTCTTTATAAATTGGAATGTAGTGCAAATGTTGGTTACAAAAAAAGGGCTATAAGAAAAAGTTCAGACATGGGTGGGAAAATACGTTTAGCAAAATACTTAGAATTTATATATGTGGTCTCTCAGTATCAGTATGAGAGTCTGATCTCATTATCTGCTGATTTTTAGAGCAAAAGGGGTGCGACTGGCATGAAAGAACCTTGGAGAAGCCTGGGGTAGTTTTTCGGGAGTCTTGATATGACTGTTTTGTACTGCCTTCAGAATATCTTTCTGCCTTTGGCAAAAGTTACTTTAAATAAAATCTTGGAAATTTACCTGGCTTATATGGACAAAAATTTCTTCTGAAATGTCTGGATTTTTTTTTTCCTTCCCCAAATGAGATTTTTAGGTGCTGATTAATAAATTTGAGGCTGGGATATATAATAATAGCAGTGGATAACTATTCCTCGCTCTGTGCATGCATAGGAGAATATAAACAAGCTTCTAGAAACCCATTCAGCTGCATCTGCCTTCTGTGGTTTCTGCAATTATGTTACTGTATGGAGCTCTTGAACAGTACTTGCATAGAACCATATAACTTACTTAAAGCTTGGATAAAATTGAATGGAATATATAACCTGCAGTTATTTTGTAGGAATCAAAGAATTCTGCATATAAGATTAAAAATAAAATGTCAAAAGTGCTTCAGTTTTATAAACAGCAAGAAGGGCATTAAGACTCTTCAGTTAAATAGAGACTGATACACCAGTCCATGAGCTGGGGCTGCAATTTAAAATGGTAACTTATGACACTTCAAAAATAAGAGTAAATGTCTTAATAATTGTACTGGTCTAGCTTCTACACAAATACTAAGGTGAGGGTGAACATTTTCAGTGGCTGATGGAATCTTTTAACTCTTACTTTTTGTGAACTAGCACAGTAAATACTATCAGTTATGGGAAAAATGCCCCAAGACAACTGACTTATGTTCCATTGATCAAGATACAAAGCAAAACAAACCGTCCAATTCAGAAATTGCTAGCAACTGTAGGAAGTTTTGTTTGGGCCTAACAAAATAGGTGCTATAGCAGTAACTTTCTTTTGTTTGCTTGATCACTGGAATTTGTTAACTTTGAATGCATGTCTTTAAATTAATTGGGTCATGTTTTTTCTAAAATTTAAATTTTTCTTCTTCCTATAGCCCTGCCATAGGACAGGCTGAGGCAGAGTCTCAGTGTTGCCCTGTTCAGTTGGAGGCAAGTGGGATTTATTTTATTCATTCTGGGGGCTTTCACAGCTTTATGGCTGTTGGATATTTATGTCCCCAAACTTGCAGCAAGTTTGGTGAAGGCCCCTAAATTTATTTTAATTTAGGTTTTTTATTCTCTTTTGGTAGATGGGCTCTATATTAATATTTATCTTTTTATTATCGTTGTGCTTTTAAGAGTATTAGTGGGAGGGAACATGTTTTAAGATGTTTGGGTACCTTTTCTCTTAATGGAACGCTTTTCCTTCAAGGCTGCTCAGGTAGTCCTTCAGCCGCACTGTCCCCTCCCTCTCTTCCCCTGCATTGCATTTGTGCTGTATTTGTTCTTGGTTTTGGTAATGTGACTTTGTGTAGTCTCTGAACTAGTGACATGTAAATATCAATTACTAATGTTTCCTCTTCTGGGGAGAAGTGTCTACCGAAGTGCTTAAAATACTTGGGTTTTAACTAGTAAGTGATGTTTACAGTCACAAAATTGTGTAGCCTAAATTATAGAATACAGTTTCCTTGGAGGAGATTAAGATGTTGATACTGCTGCATATGTGAGCTGCACCACAACAAATATTAATGTAGAGCCCTATGAAGAAATAGAGATTCCAGTTGGTAAAGTAGAATAGAGGAATGAAAAATCGAAGATGCAGATTTTTCAGTTTACCAGTTTGAGGGAAAACCTTTTTGTCAACCTCTCAAATACAGCAAATGTGGCAGTATTTTGTCTAATTGCAACAATATTGAAAGTCCTAGCACTTTCTTGAAACCGTGTGGGATTACAGTGACTAGCAAATAGTTCAACCCTTTGTAAAGAAAAATGAGCTTTAGTGTTGCTGCTCACTGTGTTGCAGGTATAATGGCTTTGAATGCCTGAGGTTGCCTAAAGGCAGCTTTGGAAGAACAGGTTTTGTCCAAGGAGGTCTTGCAGCCTATCAGCGGTGGGAGTCAGATTTTATAACTTTCTAAAATTTTTGAGATATTTTTAAATTTTGTGGTGTTTTTTGATGAGCACAGACTATATTTCATATGTTCAAGATATTGCTAAATAATGACCACCGATGGGAATTCCAGTTAATTAAAGGATAAAGTTGTAATTCTTAACTTGGTTACCAGAGTGGATTTCACATTCCTGTTGTACTCTGCCCTTTGCATTTTGCCTGTAAAAGGCCCTCCCAAATAGTCCAGTTTGACTGGGAAATTGACATGTCCTCTGTTAACTGTTTCAAAATTATTATGGAGCATGGCTTTGCTTTTCTAATTCTCGTTGTGGTGCTACCCTTGATAATGGCGAAGATGAGAACACCACTTTAAGATATACTACTGTAATTAGCATTTGTTTCACATAGTCTAGAGGAGCACTCGGCTTAGTTCTCATTTCCCTACAATATCTAAGGGAATGGTTTTAAAAAAAATGATACGCATATGGCTTGTACTTCCTGCTTTAAGTATCTGACTTAGAGGCTCAAAATGAAAAATAGGTGAACTTCAAATGCCCGATACTGAACTTGGTAATCAATTTCCATTTAAGACTGATGGAGCACTAGGTGGTTCTTATCCCGCTACTCTCATTCAGCTTGTCATCAAACACACAAAGCTAAAATCCGGATACGTGTGCTGTGTGGCGTCCAGTGGAGTATCCTACTTAGATCCATACTTGGGTTATATCTTATAAATTGATACCCTGGTGAGAGCTGGAAGTTTCTTAATTTGAAGAGATTGCTTTGATATGTTTTTGCTGAAGATAACTAGGTTTGACATATTCATGGGGAAAATGTCTCCAAAATGCAATTTCTGTTTGCCCTGTGTCATTGTTTAAGCTCTGTCTACCGATACTTTGGAGCAAATGAACCATTTCTTTGTGTTCTGGCACTTTCTGTGAGCAAAACTTAGCATTTCTCAGCACCACATTGGTAGGGATTTCTCTTCTCCATTTTTTTTTTTTCAAGCTGCTTTTAGACAATTCCAAGAAGATTAATTTCACACTGTCTACTTCTGAAAGATGCATTTGACATGAAGACACTTTGTGGGGTGTTACTGTATGAATTAAAGGGGGTTTTGACTGTGGGTTTTCCTGCTCCACTGCAAATACTGTTTGTAATTTCTGGTAGGTAGTTTGCACATCCTTCACTTCCATCCTTTCCATTCCTGTCCTTTCTGTAAGTCTCTAAAGGACTGAACAGGAGAGGTCTTTTTTGTTCCCTCTTTGGGACTTGGTAGCTTTAGCAGATTACATTCATGCTACTCTGATCTGTTACTTCAGGCTAAAGTTTGTCCTTAAATTTGCTGTGAGTAATGATGTACATTTTTCACTTGCTTTGTGTTTTGTCCTAAAAGATACACGTGCAAGTGCGAGGTGGCTCTGTGCTTTTTGCTGGGAGTATCTCCTCAGCTATTACACCAGCTGGCCTGTCTTTTTAAAACAATTTGTAATATTCTCACCTAGTGCAAATGTTCCTGTTTTGCTCTTTTTGTGAAGTTCTGTTAGTGTTCCTTGCCTCCTGGTGTGGATCTAAGTGGGATAGTTAAAAAGAAACCAAACAAACGACTGTAAATGAGATCAGTGTGTTTTTACTGACACTCCAGTATAGCAGCTGTCAGTATTGCAGCAGTCTGTGTGTCATAAAGTTCTACATTTCACTGTGGAATTTCTTTTCTAATGATAGTATTTTAGTGACCTGCCTTTTATAGTTACTAATGGAAGTAGGGCTTGGGGAATTTGTTGGGGTTCTTTAAGCTTAAGAAGAGGTACATGACTTTTTTTTTTTTAAAGGCAAGAATTACTGATATTCTGCTAAATTGGGTGAATTTGCACCCACTGTTTTTAACAAGAAAAGCGAATGGGAGATGTGGCAAAGTACATACCGCACCTGAAATTTTGACTTGCTTTAGGATTGTGTGACGGGTTCATAATGTGTTCTGTGCCTCACATAATAAAGATTGTAGCCCATAAATACTCTGAGGAATAGGCTGCCTCCAGAAGAATATTTTTTTTAAAGTATGTATACTTTCAATCAAAATAATCACACCAGTAAAATAACGGTAGTGACTGGGTTCTATCAAAATGCAGCTATCGGTGACTACCATATATTCCTGTGATAGCTGGGTTAGGTAGATACTACTTTAGGGTAAGAAGAGTTTTGAAGTAGTCTTTGACAGGATCAAGATAGAGTTGAAGTGATTCTCGAGTGTAATGTATATAACATTCCTTTTGAAGTGCTGAAAAAGCTTTGTGTAGAGTTTTCTTACACACCGTGAAGAGCAGCTTTATGCGTCTTCATTGTCACAGCACAGATTCTCATTAAGGCTCTACTGGAAGAAAATACTGTTTGAGCACAACAGCTGTAGATTCTGTAGTGAATGCTTTTTTACTTTTGTCCTTTGAAGGGCTGGTGGAGGAAGCCAGACACTTTAGCTTGCTGCTTTTGCAGACAGCCATATCCTGTCTCGAACCGCAGGATTCAGGATGTTACATTCAGTTGCTTGTTCTTGGCATCCTGATGAGTCAGTATTGACTGTCACGGTATGAACTGCCTGTGAGGGTTGGTGTTTATACACCCAATGCTGTTGTGAATAGTGAGGCGCTTGCACCTTCTGAGCAAGTCTGCAATAACTTGTTTTATTCTTACGGGCTTTCTTGCAGTGGGAACAATCAGCAATATGGCTGTATTAATGATGATGAATTTAACATCTCTGTAAATACTGACTTGAATTTATTGTAAGGTTTTTCTTTCTCAGGGGTTTAAAGAAATTAAAAGTTTTGAGAAAATAGTGGAATTTTTAATGCCACTATCATCTCAACTAAAAAATATGAACACGCAAGTTTGAGAGCTTGAAAGCTTCCTTAAAAATTACCTTGTTAGGAGTTAAAGCGTATCTCTCGGTTAGCTAACTGTCTTATGCCAGATTCGAACCTCTGACATCTCAAACTTTATTTCTTAAATTTTGGCTAAATCTTAACTATGTTCTCAAGTGCTATTCAGAAAGGATGTGTGTGTGTAGAATTGCAACTTCTGCGCTTAGTAACCAATATGTATAAATGGGCTTTGAAAAGGGCAGCTTTGAATTACCAGAAATTAATGCCATACAACCAAGGAAGGCTATTTCACTGTCTCCCAACTTAGGAAATTACTTGATGCTTTGAAATAAAGATGCCATGCAGAGCTTTTTGCTTTCTCTTTTTTCATGGAGTTACTTGCATATATGTTACTTGCACTGAATTCTTTAGCTTCTTTCCCATAAACTTTAGTGGAAGAGAATACATTTGGCTCTTTCATTTGTAAAGTCTAAGAAAGTTCACTTTATGAGACTGTTTAATGAAGGAACCTGGCAATGTAAGTATTGTAATTTTCTTTATGTTTGCGGTAGGCAACATGATTACCTTGTTAAACTTCTGGCTTATGTATGAAAAGTAACAGAAAAGTAAGGGCAAACTGAAAGTAGTTTTATAGTTGCCTTTACTTCATATGCTTTTCTTTCTTAAGCAACAAATTGCAGTAATTGAAGTTTGGCAGCTTTTTTAATGAAAAACTAAATTATGGATTAAACTCCTTGGTTTAATACAATTTGTGTTTCTGTTAACTAGCAGCAGAATTTCAGCATTTGCTACTTACTGGTAGAGAAGAAAAATTCCACAGCACTGCCAGTACAGGTTAGTTTAATCTGTAAGTACCTGATGTTCCTATTTGAAATAATTTGTTCAAATGATACCACTTAAATACATGAGGGGAATTTTGGTCTCTGAAATGTGAATGTATCTGTTATCTACTACTGTTTTCAGTAGTGAGTGAACGTCTAGATTTTTTTTTTTAAGATCTAATGGTTTAAACTACATATCTGCAAGCATTTCTAAGGAAAATTTAATATGGAACCTTAACAAATAGCCATTGGTGTTACTGAAAAGCGTGAAGATCTAAAGTTGAAGTCACTTCGGTAACATGCCAATTATAAAAGAGGCTGTTTTATCAGTGAACCAATTAACAGGGTACAATGTTGTGTTGGGGAATAAGCATTTCTGTTTGTAAAAATCTGTAACAGTAATGTAATCTTTCCATTTTCCTCCACTAATTACTGTCTCCTACCAACAGATTTTTACTTTGTTAGGCAGGTAAGCCAGGTGCTTGTTATTTTCTGATTTTTTTTGTTTGTTAGCCTGTTTTAGCACTTCAGAGGCTCCCTACAAACATGTTTTTTTTTTTGTCCAGCTGTTCATCTTACCCCAGAGTTTCTGCTCTGCCTCTACTTTTTTTCTTCAGACCTATGCCATATTCCCAGAAACTTTGGTGTTTTGTTTTGTTTTATAGAACATTTTACACCTTAAAAGAAAATAGGAGAGATTCCTTGTGATTGGATGAAAGATGCAACCGTCTGCCAGAATAGCTGCGTACATTTATTTTAATTTAAGCTTTGCATACCTCATTTCTGCATATCAGCGTAGGAGATGAAAACTTTCTGTGCTATAGTACATAGCATAGTTTCACAGCTGGATGAGCTGTAAAACACTCTGCTTTAATTCACTTCTCAAAGGCATGTTACCACACAGTGAATTTAAGGGGCTTTTGACATCATTGGTGGATAATTATGCAGAAGGTGGGTATTGGGAAGATCACATACCAGTGTAGTAGCTGAACGGACACTTCAGTTTAGCCAGCTCATATGAATAGTCTAGAATAGTTTTATGAGTAACTTCCAGCAGTATTGCTTATTTTAGAATTTTAAGATTTTCTGCGACAGTGTAGAATTCATCATACTAACATACAGAGTTTCAAGGAGATAGTATCTTCCCAGGTTTTAGAGTAGTTGCACCTGAAGCCCATCTCCTGGCATCTTCTCTACATCACTTCTCAGTCATTCACACTGAATTGCTTTGTCTGTAAAACTAGCTACATGCAAATCTTGGAATAATGTTGCTTAGGTGTTTTTTCCCTAGACGGGGAATAAAGTTTATAACTTTGCCTGTGTTTCCTAACTCTTAATGGCAGATTTGCATGAATAATAGGGATGCCTTGCTGCAAGGCCATTACCCCGTTAACAGAATGTATGCAGCTTTCTTTTAGCTTCTGTGGTTGGCCCTAATTGATACTTAATGCAGTGCTTAGTCACAAGTTGGACTGAGTTACTGATTGCTTTTGACTTCTGAATTACTTCGCAAAGTCTCAGTTTTCTTGGCAGTCAGTGGTGGTAACTGAAGGGCAGTGGTGTTCTCTAGTGTCTTACCAACAAAAAGTGTATTTGTCCAGGGTAGATCCTAATATGGACCCTGGTGGAACGTGATCTTTTTGTGCAACTTTTTATGGCAATTAATTACAGTACTCTAAGTTGGTTTGGTGGTGTGGTGTTTGGTTTTTTTTTTTTTTTTTTTGAGATGAGACCAAAACTATACTAGGAATCTGAGCTTTCCTAACCAGTGAGCAGCCTTAAGATGTAGATCAACTTCTGATACACTGTTACAGCAGCTGTCCAGTCCAATGTGGTTCAGGAGTCTTCTTCCCGGTTCCGATGCGGTATATATGGAACAGTGAGTCAGTTCACACTATTTTCTTTGACTTCTGCTTAGTGACTCCGAATGACCCCTTCAGAGATTCTGGTCACAGTGCAGCAAACCCAGACTCCAAACTGGTTTTAGTACTTTTTTAAAGTACCTTAAAGCACATGATTGAATTATGTCCCCTTTTGGTAGCGGTACAGCCACCGAAGTCAGTGTGTCATGAAGGGTTTTTCTGTAACTTGATACTGCTTTTGTGCAAGTAGTATGAAAGGGATGGCATCATTGACCTTTTTCAAAAGACAGGTGGCAAAATATTCATGTTGAATTTAATTCAAGAAAGTGAGAGACTGGTAAGTATGTGCATCATTTTAATGCATGCAAGTAATAATAACAGTAACTAGCTTAAATTTATAGCATTCCGTTTATAAAGAAGATACAAAGAAAATGCGGAGCTAACATAATTTGCATCCATTGGGAAACTTCTGTGGACTGTATACTTCAGGAATGGATCACTGCGCATATACACATCTGTAACGTGTGTCTACCATTTTGTAGCAGTCTGATTAAACAGAAGTGAACCACTGTTTCTGTGTATTTTTTCTCCTGTCAAGGACCTATTTAAATTACTGTTGCAGTGAATGTTAGCTGTCCCTAGTGTAACTATAAAAAGTGCTTATACACAGCACAGGAAGTGCAAACGCGGCTGGGAGGGCAAAGGAGACGCCAGACCTCTCTTCGGTCACACACGGAATGAGGCCCGGGAGCGACTGCGTGCCAGGGTGCCGGGCCCGCCCCGGGGCACCTCAGCTGTTGCTCCCAGAGCTGCGCTTGCCGGTCCAGCGGGAAACGGACGTCCGGTCCTGTCGGGCTCCTGGAGAGAGGGGCTGCTGTGTGGAGGCGGAGGTCGCTGCCAAGACGAGGAGTGGGCTGTGGGGCACTAAGAGAGAGGAGAAAAGTGGCAGCCGGCTGCATGGCAGGGCTTGTAGCGAGAAAGGAGGAGGCAGGGGAGGGGTGGGCAAGCGAAAGACGGGGAGACAGGGAGCCTGACAGAGATGGAGCCAGAAGCGGAAGGGATGGAGCAGGAGAGGCAGAGGAAAGAGGGAGAGGCAGCGCCACAGCGACCAACGAGGACTACGAGCGGGACAGGCATGCAGGAAAAAAAAAAACGCGGGGGGGGCAGCACCACAGAGAGGCAGGAAAAAAGCATCGAGGCTGGGAGCTGGACTGAGGGGGACA
>VWZZ01001501.1:1018283-1076431 GCA_013399095.1 Psophia crepitans | reverse complement strand
AATCCATCACAGGCTATTGCCACAGTGCCCTGAGCCCCCATGTCACTGGGGAGAGGCAGGCGGGTGGCCGGGAGAGTCAGTGGTGTACTTGAAAGCTTTGCGCATCCAATCGAGCCCGCAGCCCCAGTTCCTGTGGGGCTTTGGGAAGGCCACTGGGTCAGGTCTCAGGCTGGCCACACCTTTGGCAGCTCAGTCCTTTGGCCTAGGAGCAGGGGCCTGACGTTCGCTGCTTAGCTACAGGCAGGCGGGTGGCCGGGAGAGGCGGGGTGTCCTTCAGGGCTTTGCGCGTCCAGTCGAGCCCGCAGCCCCAGATCCTGTGGGGCTTTGGGAAGGCCACTGGGTCAGGTCACTGCAGGTGCCACAGGATGGCAGCATTTCCCTTCTCACCCGCCCCCCACCCTCCCCGCTAAAGCAGCTCTCGGCCTGTGCAGGTAGCTGCTGCCGTCCTGCCCTCGAGTCTGAAAATTTCGACATACGATTTTATTGGTTTTAAGCTGAATTTCCTGCCACACTATGTTAAGGGAGGAGTTTTTCATTTGTGCCAACACAATGTATGCCACTACCAAATTGTAGCTATTTATTTAACCCAAATGCCTCCAAATGGCCTCACAGGAGGTAGGAAAAACATCAAAAACGGGCTGAGGTGGCAGAAGCAGCCGGTGCGGGAAGACGAGTGTTGACACTCACCCTCCTGTTCGCTGGCACCTCTCCTCGGAAACGGAGGAACCACCTCGGAGGTAGGCAGCTCTGATGTCCAAGCAGGGCCTAAGCTTTTACATTATTAATATAACAAAGTACTAGAGCAAACTACTAAAGAAAAGACTGCTACTCCTCTCTGGTGAGACCCCTATCCAGCTCAGGGGTCCCCAGGACAAGGACGTGGAGCTGTTGGAGGAAGTCCAGAGGCGGCTCAGACGGCTGGAGCACCTCAGCTATGGCGGCAGGCTGAGAGTGGGAGTTCAGCCTGAAGAAGGCTCCGCAGAGACTGTTCACAAGGGCAGGGCATGACCAAACAAGGGGGGGGAATGGCCCTAAGATGAAGGAGGGGAGATTCAGATGAGATCTGAGGAACAAATTCCTCCCTGGGAGGGTGCTGAGGCCCTGGCACAGGGTGCCCCAGGAAGCTGTGGCTGCCCCTGGCTCCCTGGCAGTGCCCAAGGCCAGGTTGGATGGGGCTTTGGGCAGCCTGGGCTGGTGGGGGGGTGTCCCTGCCCATGGCAGGGGGTGGGACTAGATGGGCTGGGAGGCCCCTTCCAACCCAAACCGTTCTATAATGCTATGAAAAGGCAATTAAAGGCACCCAACACGCCCGGGAGCGCGGGCTAACCAGGCTCTCTCACAGCCTTACCTTCTCCGCCCGCCAGCGCTGGCCCTGCTCAGCCGCTGTAGGCAACACCCCGCCCACAGCCTCGCGCGCAACCGTACTCGGATNCGCGGCGGTGGAGGTGAGTGTTGGTCGGCGGAGGGGCGGGGGGACGGGCGGGCAGGCCGGGCCGCGCTGATGTCTCTTGACACGTGTTAGACTGCTGACATGCATGAAGCAAACCTACCGCTGAGCGCCCAGGCTGCCAGCCACGCTGCGGGGCGGCTGCGGTGTTTCTTGTCTGTAACCTCCCTTTTTCCCTCCGTGTCTTGCAGGGCCTGTGACCGGTGACGGCGGGCAGCGCCCTGGCAAATAAAGCTGTGTGCACCGCGTGAACGTGTCTGGCTGGTTCTTGCGCGCGCCCGTGCCCCGCACTGCCTTTGACCCGGCGGGGTGCCCCTCCCGCGGCGCCGCTGGCCAAGCTGCAGTGCTAGAGCGAAACGCTTGTTCATAACTGGGGCCGGTCGGCCCGCCCCGTGTGGCCCTTTTAAAAGCAAGTGACACCCCGTCTCGCGAGCGCTGCCCAGCGCGGGGACAAGATGGCGCCGCAGGCCGGGCGCGAGGCGGCGGCAGCTGCTGGCGCAGAGGCGGTGCCTGCCCCCCCCCGCCCGGTTCTGGCTCTGCCGCCACGGAGCCCCGGGCCTTGGCCCGGTGTGGTGGGAGGGCAATACCGGGGTGAAGGGGGTCCGAGTTACTCACAGCGGTTGGTTCAGCATGGCTTTAACCCAGTCTAGACCACTGCGCTGGGGTGTTGGTTTTCCCTGAAGTAGTTCAGGGTTCAGTCTGTTCCCGAGAGACTTTGAACAAGTGGCAAAACTCCAAGGATTCCTGCCTTGCTCCGAGGAGAGCAGCACCCGGGTGAAGGTGAGCCAGCTGTGAGACAAAAGAGCATCCAGGGCTGGGTGTGCCATGCACGCTGCACGGGAATGAAACAGAATGGGAGTTTGGCTACAGTCATCTAAGCTGCAGCTATTTAAAGGTCCTTCATCTCAGTCCATTCATGGCTCCTTGTGCTGGGGTTCCACATGGTTTTTCTGTACAGAGAAACAGATAACCCACACTGGTGCCAGAACTGCACATACAGGAACGGTTGCGTCTAGGAAGACTAAAAGATTACGCTTTAGCCCAGAGGGTAGTGCATGGCACCCGTTCTGTAATTCCTGGTAATCCTTTTAAGGCATAAACAGCATGTTTTTTTAATTGTCTATCCCACAACCAAGTGCAACTCGTGTATATAAAAAGTTGTCTGAGAACCACATCTCACACTGTCACCTTAGCAAGCTACCTTTCTCATGTTTTTGAAAGAAGTTGCAGAAGGTAGTGGCTAAACGCTATAGAAACGTTTTAATGGAGAAGTTTAAGATGGGATAAATTTATTTAATAAAACAAAGCAAGCAGATCGTAGTTACCCACAGTTTATGAAGTGCAATATGACAATCTTGTGTAATAAGTCTAAATCTGTTTACACATTAGTGCATCTAGTCCTTTGACTTTAGTTATTGCACATAGAAATTAAATCATATAAAAGACCTGCGTACAAGACATGCAGACTTCATGAAAGGCAAATAATGCCTACATAATCAGAGCAAACCCCAGAATATACACAGCCTGGAATGGTCAAGGAGGAGTTCAGGTAACAAATATAACCTATTAATATTTCAATTAAAGGTAACCAAAATAGGTGTTCAAATATAGAATTAATTTTAAATATATTAAATGCTAGTTTTCTTTTATGTTTCAGGCAAGGTGCTGTTTAAAAAACCTTCAATATAATAGCTTCATTTAGAGATGGTAAATCATCAAGTTACACATGGAAATTTTGATTTACATCAAATGTGACAACACAACATACAAAAAAGTTCTTTAAAAATTACTTCTAAAAAAAAGCAAATCATGTAAAAGGAGAGCCAAAACTCACCTTCTTTGTAAACTAAAATGTTTTCTGACATCCATGAACAGTTGGCAACACTGAGTATCAGAAAAATATTACATGTGTTAAATAGTGGATATGTAGTGTCTGAATATTGAATTTACTGCATACATTTAGTCTTGAATCATCATACCAGATAGAAATTAAAGGCAGTTTCCCCTCCCCCCCTTAGTTTTGGCCATTAATTAGCAGAAACAGTCTTTAATTACATCGCTATCAGCTTGATTAACTGCAATGCTCAAATTCCTATTTCACAAAGTCCAAAGAACCACTGCATGGGGGTCAAAACCTGTCAGTCACAGCTGTTTTCACAAAGATCAAGCAATTTGAGGCCTGGAGTTGCACGGCTGTAACGTGAGGGTTTGGTCCCATGCTTTGCGTGTACACACAGTGCAATGGAAGAGACTCAGAGCAACAAAACTCTCCTGTAAGAAAAAACGGTGTGTCTCCTTGTAGCAAGAGGCTCTATACACAGTAGGGTAACTAAGTACTTCTGGTAATGTGCAGTATTAGACATTTTATGTGTGTGCTCATGTCTCTATAAACATTCAGAATTAATCATGAACCAAGGTGATTGTACCTCACTGTAAGGCGGCTTGCTATGGTTTGGTCTCATGGCTTTACCAACTTTTTTCTCCTCATTTACAAAATTCTGTCAGTCCCACTTTCACTGATGGGTGTGTTTTATGGCTACTTGCTTCCCAAAAAAAGCACAAGTTCGGTATGAAAAAAGTAATATGTATATACCACACTGAATCACAATATTACCTATACATCCAATTTACATTCTTTTATCCTGAAAGCATTTCATATTTCGATTGCTTGACACAAGCTATTGACTGCAGAAGTGAAAGAACATAAAACAGTTCATTCTACACCTCCAACTGCCTGAGAAAGAAAAATATTCTTCCAGTTTTATAAATTCATTCCTTTTTTAGGATTTTTTTTTTTCCATTTGGCACGCAGTTCCTTTGCTGCCAAACAACCTTTCAATGCTTTAATGCACAGTAACATAGCATGAAAACATAAGCTGAACAAAAAGTGTGTCAACAAGCTCCTTGATCTATTACAGTTGGGTTCCTCCTCCCTCACCCAAAGAACAGGTCATCTTAGCCTCCGAGTTAAAATCCTGATGGCAGCCAGTACAAAAATAAATCAACTGCTTAATGGAATGAAACTTCATGTAGCTGAAGTACACAGGAACAATAACCAGGCAAGTGAGCACAAAGGTATGGTTATAGGCAGTCCTTGGCGGGGCCGGGGGGGAAGTGGCACGAGTTAAGGATGAGAACTACAGCACAGTTTATAAAACCATGAGAATAACTTTTATAATACTGTAAACTGAAAGAGTCTTCACACATCATGGTTGATCAGGGACCTCTGTGATCAGATCTTTAGGAGGGCACGTAGAGGAGCGGGGATCCATGGCTGAGTGCATTAAAGCAATATAAACATCATCCATGTTTGGCATGACAAAGATTTTCTGTGAAAAAGATGCAATTACATCAAGTTACATTTCATATGCCACTTGAAAACTTAGTTTTCTGATTGGTTTAGTTAAAAAAAATGCAACAAATTCCCAGATAAAAGGTTCTTGAGTTCAGCTGAGTCAGTGCCTGTACTGAAACCATACAGTGGCTGTTAACTGAAGCCATTTAGTTGTGCTACAGGTGTAGATGAAGCTCAGAAATACAAAGAACTGCACTTTCTGTTAAATTGAAATGGCACTACAGGAAACATACCAACTTTTCTTAACTCCGATATTTTTAATGAAACAAGCGGGTTTGATTTCCGGTTGGTTGTACAGGTTGGGGTCCAGAATTAATCTGGTCAGTAACTGTTTTCCTATAGTACAAGTATTTGCAAATTTGGAGGGTTTTTTTTTCCATTTTGCATTACAGTTAATGTGATTTTTAAAGTTTTTTTATATTTTAAAGAAAGTAGTTAACAGGACACCTTACTGCCCCATCTGTTCTCAATTTTAAATGACAGTTTGGCCCTCTATCATCTAAGAACACCTAGGATCACATCTTTATTTAACTACTACAAGTTCTAACATAGTACCTATTTCAAAGAAATGGCATTTTCGTCTCTAAAATCATTCTGACAAGTGCTAAACCACATTTCCATCCAGGTCTACACATGATCTTGAGACCATCACAGAAGTCAGCTTCAGCTGAATTCCTAACACCCTTTCCACTGAACAGGAGCAGTAAAGGATACTGACTAATCTCGAATGAAATATGGGACATGCAAAAATTAAAACCCTCACTTCTCTAATAGACCAAAACTATCATTAATGAAATGAAAATATAAAGGAAACACACCTGAAACTCTTGCTCTAGTTTCCTCTCTATCCAGTCAGTTACATGAACCAGAGTCACTTCTCTCTCACCAAGTTTTGGCCGAGCTTTTAACTCCAGGTAGGGAGGTCTTCGAAAGCCATACCTTAGGAGATGCACAGCACAGGTTTTATTATAAACACTCCAACAAAGCATATACTTAAATGCGTTAATTGTCAATGTTCTCTTAATAGTAGTTCCTACCTCATTTATAACTAGTTTGTATTGCAGCTCTTCCAGAATGTATTTCAGCTACGCTTTTACCTTTTTTTAGTCGCAATCCCTTAGCACACACCTGAAACATTGCCTAGTTCTGCAGCAAGTTCTTCTTACCATATTCGGTCAGTAGGTGGAGGTGGAATGTTAATTACTAGTGTTCCTCTGCACTCTTGTACTTCGACTGTTAGCAGCAATGGAGTATTGGAGACCTCTTCAATTTTCTTCTTAATAAACTCAGTCTCCGTTGCTTTCTGAAAGTATTTTGACTTGGTAATTTTATCCACAATTCTCATGATCTTACTTGTCCGATGTCCTCCGACATACCTTTAGATAGAGAACAGAAAAAGGAGTGTATCAACATAATTTTCTAATACCTATTTTTTGCTAGGACACCCATGGGTTTCTTATTAAATCATTAGAGGTTTTGATGTAAGAACTGAACTCTATACAGATATGTATTCGCATGTCCAAGCAGTACCTACCAGAGCCTGCATGCAGCAGCTGTATTCTGTCGGCTATGAGTGTCTGGCAGGAATTCTGTCCAGCCTGAACATTCCTTCCCAGATGGCATTGGAAACACAACAGTTTTAAAAATTGCAAATATGTTTACATTATTTATGCCAGCAAGCTGGCAAAAGTGACAACTTGTCTATTACCATTCCAACAAATCTGTAAAGTCACCAATACACCAAGACACACGCACGTATCATCAGCACAGAAAGCCCAACTATCACATCTGATCTATTTAACAGTGTGTGTCGAACAAAAAGGTTCTCATTTTAAGGCACTGTAGCATTTATTATGAATATCAAGGCACTGAAAAACAAGAGGAAGACAATTTTGCAGTGAGTCCAGTGTTATTCCAAAAATGGTTAATTACGCCTGCCAAGAGAGGCTACTTTGCCTGGCAACTGTGTCAGACTGCATCCTAGCTTTTAAAACAGATGCTTTAAGGGCTGAATATGTCTTTTCTCACTCCTATCCCATGCTGGAAATACACACTTTAAGAATAGCATATTTGGTATTTTCCACACACTATATTTTATCTAATCGTGGCTCTTGATGTTACATGATAGCCCTGCTAAGGAAATGACACTTTCCTATCACGAAAAAAAACATATTCTTAGTTTTCTCCCAAGCACAACCTAAGACAAGAAACTCCTCAGCTGGTATAAAATATATATATGGTATAATTTCAACTTTTGGATTTTACGCTAGCTGTATCTTTACCCAGAGAAAAGAGTAAGTCTCTCATCAGATTCTATAGTGGTAGTAATACAGGTTTTTGATAGGTGCAAGGAAATTCTTTCAGTATTTTACTTAAATTCTTCGTTCTCCCTCTTTGTCCTCTTGATAAATAGCTCTTTATATGATCTGTATATTTTTAAAAGATATGAAATGCATCTATTGAAATAATTCCAAGACTTGTTCACATAGTTTTCAAGAGGGTTTAGGAGTAAAACTCTAACGAAACTCCCTGGAACATTTTGAATATGTCACGAAGTCTTTTGGTACAATGACTATAAAATCACTGAGATGCATTCAGACATAAACACTGTGATTGTCTGAGATATTAAGGCTGACTACAGCTTTCTCACTGTATGGCATAAATTCAACCAGATGCAGAAAGCAAAAAATCAGAACAGCAGCCAAAACAAGGAATGATGTGGCAAAACTGATGTTAGGAAAAAAATAAATTAATTCTTGCAGAGCATCAGAGGGCAGTATTGCATAGCCCAGACACTTAAAGCCCTTTAAGGGGAAGAACAAAAAAAACCCTCACTCACCCAAAAAGAAAAAACACAAAACACAAAACCCTGATCAAGAAAGCAAGGCTTGAATAATGGTTGTTTTCTTAGAGAAAAGAACACACTGCAAATGAGGGATCAGCAGGATCAACATGGATGTAATACCGCATACAGACAGAGTGTTTCAAGTTTACACACAAAATCCTGTTCTTGGCTCTGCTACCAGGGTAAGACACGCTGGGGAAGGTCCCCATAGGTTCTCTGGCCCAAAGACTTGGCTCTCTCTGTAATCTAACGGTGAAGAAATTGGGAGGCGACAAACGCAGCTCTGTACAGGTCACGGCAGAAGTGCTGTACGGTGAACAATGCTCCCAGCACGGTAAAACACGCAGCAGAGCAGCTTCCTTTCCATTTGTAGTACACAGCTTGATTGCTGCTCTTTGCTCTAGAAATGGGTGAATTGTGTTTGCTTAATTGCTTGGATATACTCACACTCTGATGGCCTGTGTGACCATGAGCATTATAGGGCTGGAACAAAATACAGTTATACTAAGTCTGGACATGTGGTGGGGAGGAAAGGATTAACAAACACTCACCCTTCTGCTCCGGGAGTCAGCTGCTTCTCTCCTGCCAATTCAGGAGCATCATCCTCTTCCGAAGACCCAGCGCTGGAGGATTCCTCATCACTGTCTGCAAGACAATACGCCCTTGGCCTGAAACTGAAACAATGCAATTTCCAGGTCAAATGTAAGACTCTTAAATAGCTATTTAATCATGTACAGCTTTGGCTGACATTGCATGTGTTGGAGACTCTGAAATGTCCCCTCCTCTTTTTTATAAACAAAACCAAAACTGCTCTGAAGCCAGTCTGTCAGAACTAGCTTCAAAGCAGAACATTTCTTTTCTCCAGTGGAATGTAATCCTGTATAGAAGAAGATGGCAAGGGAATGGATATTCTACATATTCAAATCAAATGCGGAGATTATTCCAAATTTGAATTGATCTGAAAGCATCTCTGTTGCTGCTTGTGCCTTTCCATGAAAGTTGAGCAGTATGGAGGCTGGACAGGGGATTTTTTTGTTTGTTTTTAAAACTCTGACCAAGGCATGCTTTTAAATTAAAAGGTGAGAATGTGCGATTCTGTCTCATACTAAAAGCAAACACAGGAGTCCAACTCTTCACAGCACTTTTAACCCAAGTCAGTAAATTCTGTCTACTGAGACACCCACACAATTTTTACAGCGTAGACACATCTTCAGCAATGGTAACACACGCAAAGCACAAGAGAATCAGATCTTTGCCATCTCCCTCCAAAAGCAAATGCACAACGCTCACACTGGCAGAGCGAAGTTGTCTCAAACTAGCGGTTCACCTTACTGTAGCTACAGTGTGTCATCACTTACCAGTTCTGTGTGGAAAAGAAAGCAATTTCATTAACAGAAGTCTTAACACAACCTTGGGAGGTAATACTTCTTAGATATTTTGCAAAGATACTTTTGTCCCATACAAATTTAGGCTATAATCTCCTTTTAGTATCTTTGCTGGAAATACTCCTTTCCCTACTACACTGGTAGGCAAACTGACCTTCAGGCTGGTGAATTTTTAAGCTCCTCTAAAACACTGAATGATGTTTATAGTATTTAAGGTTTTGGGTTTTTTCTGAAGAGATTCCAAGATGGAATAAGGCAGTCATGGGGAGAAGAGGGTGGGAAGAATAAAGTGATAACATCAACCAAGTGCTGCTCTTAGTGTAAAAAAATATCACAGAGTAACCAATCTCCAGATTTCAACTATGGAAGAATTTATGTACACAATCACAGAAAAAAATTCAAATCTTTTAAACAGATTACAATTAGGGAATGATACAGTGAAAACACTTCAGTATTAAAACATCTCTACTGAATGCAAGAGCTTGGAATAGTTACACAACCCAAGTTTCAAAAGCACACAGTTTTAGCCCTAAGTTCTATACCCAGGACTATAATGTTCTACAGCTTGTTCAGAATACAGTTTATAGCTGTGTTTTCTTTCTTTTTTGCTTATGTGTGTGTTCTTGGAAATTTATTTGAAGCATTTAATAACCTCACTCTGGTCATGGACTGAGGCTACTGTCTGCTGTTCTGTACGTGGAATGAACTGTTAGCTGCTGCATGAAGTCCTAACGTGAAAGGACAGCTCAAGTACAGGTCACGGTGCACAACACTCCTTCCTAACTGCCTGTTTAAGAACCAGAGCAGTAATCCCATGACCTCTCTACACAGAAGAATTTGCTACCCAGGCTACTGAATCAGAATCATAAACCTCTTCTTACCCAGAGATGCATTTTGTACCTGCAGAAGCAGCACACCAAAGCGAACCACCTCCCTGAGGACTCAGGGGGTGGTGGATGGTTCACGTCACTGGCCCAAATAGCAATGCTGGAGCTGTTCCTCAGAGAGAAGTTCATGAGTTTTGGTCAAATTCAAACTACACGTTTTCTACCTGGGTGTGACCTCACTTCACTTTCCTGTGCACGTCATACCACGCACCCTGGATTTTCAAGGCCCTCGAAGGTGTCACCTTCTTACAAGCAGGTGTTTTATTTGCCTGGCTAGCGGGGCCCCCCGAAGTGCCCCCACAAGCACGCACAGGCCAGCTAAGACCACCAGATTTCCTCGCATTAAACAAAGCAACAATAAATAAGCCTGAGTGAGATTTCAGGGGATCTCTGCATACAATGGACCATTTATATGACACAAACATTGGCAGAAAAACACTTTGGAGCTACAGTATTGTTCCTGAGCAGACTGCACAATATTTTATGAATTGCCATTTGTCGGTTTGTTTTTTCATGATAGAACATAGCAAAAAGGACTGATGGGGTAAGAAACGCTGGTAACTTTGGGTTAGCCTGCCTGCATTTGCCTACTCTCCGGTATGGTAGAACCTACTAACGCATCAATTTATATAGAACTGGCAATTAAATAGTTTTCTACCCTTTTTGAGAGCTGCATTTTCCTGAGAGTGCATGCAGGACAGCATTATCGAACTGTATAACAGCACACTTCTATTTCAAACAGTAACACAGCAGCAACGACAGAATGGACTGCAACACTGAGCCGTTTGTCTGGCTTTACACTGACCATATCCAAGGACAGTTAAAACTCAGTGTTGCTTCCACCACCCTCCTCTTTCTGGATGAGTAGCTGCCTTTCTTACACGAGTCTGTGGTTACTGCATCTCAAGAGGCGGTTTGTTCTAGGCTCTTGAGGGACAGAAATGAGCGTAAGCAACCAACACGCATCACTTACAGACAATCCCATTGTGGCTGCAGGGGCATGCAGAATAGTTTGATTGGTCAGAGCTGTTGTCAACTGATAGTTAAAGAAGCCAGTAAAATTAACTAACACAATGGAAAACATAGATGAGAATCAAATCTATACTTCTCAAAGTCTTTAAATCTTTGTTTACAATATCCATTGTATTTAAGGAAAAAAAACCCCACCACACAACCAAAAAACCCTCATTCAAACTAGAACACACTAGACAGCTCTTTATGCAGAGCTGGCACTACCTGGCCCTGTTGAAACACCACAGCCTGTGCAGGGAGCAATACAGTTAACGGTTGTACCTTCGAGTAATTGGTTGCTTAGCTACAGACATTTACGTTTGTGTTGCTGGGGGCCTACTGCTCAGCTGGAATCAAACTGATTTTTAAATACAAAATCAACACATTCACTCATTCTTTCTGAGGCTGGTCAGGAAAATCCTGAAGGGATGAGGAAGAAAAGCAGGAATTCAATTTGTATAGACATTTCCTTCTCTATCCCCCATATTTTGGGTGGCTGAGAACAAAGAGATTTTTCAAAAATCACACCTACCAATTATTCTGATGTAAATTCAGAAATATTTATTTCAAGCAGTGACAATAAGAATCTAGGTCGATTTTAAATCCTCTGAATTTCTACCAGCATATGAGATCATGCAGCCATTAGTTTTTTTCACATTTATTTTCTTGTCATGACTGCACTGTAATATAGTGCTGCTACAAGTATTACTTCAAGATATCTCAGAATAAGGGGTCAGAGCTACGACACAGAAGACCACAACATTTTATTCCTATCTAAACAAATGGCCGGATTTAGAGAGTATTTTCTGCATTTGTTGGCGGTGGTTGTACACTAAATCAGAGACCCCCTACTGCTCAGGAACTGCAGACTTCTTAAGTACAAAGAGAATCAAGACTCCATAGCTGACGAGATGGATATTTGACAGGCGTCACTCACCAGGTTAATACAAAGGGACAGATTGATGAAATTCAAACATCATCATAAAAATGAGAGGGAAAGGCACAAATACAAGTTAGGTAAGTTACTGTATGTGTGTTCTCCAATTATTTCATCTATAAGGCAGAGCAGGTAAATGGAAGTGGGATATAAGGAAAACTGGAGACTAAAGTAGGGGTGTGATTATTCCCATGATGCAATAAAGCTACTGAAAAAGTCTCTACATAACAATTACAGCCTGTTTACCTTCCACAGTTGTTTGCTATTACAATTTGGTATTGCAGCCATACCATGCTGTAGTAGCATGTAATGTGTCTATCTCCAACATTCAAGTTTTACAGTTAAGACCCCAAAACAAGCATAAAACAAAATTTTAGTCACAGAACATTTTAAAATCTACTAAAATATGTATATGAAAATGACTGTACTACAAAAACCTTTTATTGAGGCAATTATCAGTGGCATAATCAAACATTAAAGTTGAACAGAAAGGCCAAGTTCTACACCCGTGTGTATGCAACACCCCAGCCCCTTTCAATCCATTGCAAAGCCAGAGCTGCATAGACACAAGGAAATTTTAACTTTTTCACTATGAAAGCTCTCACTTGATTCACCATTGTAATACCTTACCCTTCTTTGCCGATCTCTCCAACTTTAAGCGCTTCACCAAGTGGCTCTTTACCAAGTTTAGTCAAGTTCATCTTGGTCTCTAGGGTCATTAGAAAAGATCCATTGTAGGACATTTCCAAGTCAACCCAAAGTCCTAAAATTAACAATAAAAACAAAAATGTTGCTTTAAGAACAATTTTAATCACTTATTTTAATGTCAAGCCAAAACTCATTTTAAAAAAGTCTACACATCACACTTTTTCCAAAGAGAAAACCTACTTATTTTGTCAACCAATTATGTCATTAATTCACAAATAATTAAAAGCTTAAAGCAAGTCTTTTATTCCATTAAGGTTATGGAACAAAGTTGGATGTTTAGATACAAATCAAAGCCATGCTGAAAGACAGATCAGTGAGTACAACTAACGATCTAAAAAAGGACAGTGATTTACACACACCTAAACTGCTGAAGCGATCTGAATCAAGAGAAAGAAAAATAGAATACAATCAAGGATTCACTTCAAAACTATTTACAATGCAGCTCCAAGCCAACTAGTAACAGGAACACTCCTTTATATTACTTATGCTGTCCACAGGAAGCCAAAACCTGGAATTCCAGAGCAATACTGCTTGTCACACATCACAATGTGCACTCTCTTTTGCTTTCGACAACCATGTATCAAAGAAGTATGAAAAGGTTCACTCAGTAACTCAGCTATAGGCATTCTTATTGCTCACACTGAACGGGTTCATTACTTAGAATGATTCTAGACATGTAGTATTAAGTTAAATCCTATTGTCTGGGCAGACTATTTGCTTATTGTAATCACCAAAATAATTCTCTTGAAAATAATTGCAAGATAAGATTCTCTATCAAGTGACACCCTGCAGTCCCACTGATTAAAAAAAAGCCGTAGGGTATTTGTGATCCAGAGATTAGAAATCAGATGCCGCTAAGCATAGATTATTCATCTTCCTTTTCCAGACACTGCAGCTGCACACAATATGTCCTACCAGTGTCTGGCACATCAACCACTAATGCATTCTACTTTCAACAACTTATTTGGAAGCAATTAATGGTAACTACTCTCTGGGTTTGATTGATCTAGAAAAGACACTTTTCCAGTACAAGAACGACTGTTTTCTTTTCTGCAAAAACATATCAGAAGAAAGGCACTGTCCCCAGTCCCACCCATCTATACTGGCAGAAATACATACAGCTCCCAAAGACCAGGTCAGTGATACACTACAAGATTGGAAGCAGTACTGACGGGAGCAGTGTGGAAGGCAAGCTGCTTCTTTACCAACTCAAATTATTCTCTTCTATCATGCAGTTTTTCTAATGCTGTTTCAGAACAAAACACAAGAACTCAAACCAGAAGCTTATATAGATTTTTCCTCTGTACAGTAACAGCATAGCAGTAAGATGATCAGAAACATGAAAACAGCTAAACAGACCTTTTGGATAACCAATGAGTCAATGTGCTTCAAACGTCACTGCCGTTTTAACAGTAGATCAAATTAAGCAAAGGATGTCACTACTGCAAGGGAAAATTCCTTCTGGCCAGAAAACGTTCATACAAATTTTCTTGAGGAAAAAAGGAAGGTTGGGGAAGGAGAAGGGGCGAAGCACTGCGCAGATAGTACAATTTATTCAGAGCTATCTGGTTCCCTAGCCTTGACAGAAGTGAATATTACAGCATATGCTGTCACCCAAACAGGACTGTATTAACAGATACCAGATTTATTTTTTTTTCTTAACATTGTCTGTTAACGAATCTAGTTACGTAGAGGAGTCACGTAAAAAAAAAAAAATATTTTCCTTGTAATCAGGGACTGAAAAAAAGTTTGGATGAAATAAAGCACATCACAATTAGTAACTGTGTTTTAAAGCCTCACAAAAGGCTAGTCAAATGACTGATTGTCTCAAACACTTAAAAAAACCCAAACTCTTTAAAGTGTTTGTTCTGGATACTGGCCTGAAGTTTTAGGATTTTTTTTTTTTCCATGTGTGGTTTATTCATAGGCCAACTTTCCAACAAATACATTTATCCTTATGAAAACAAGAATTTCCAGTTATTGTCCACTTACTTATGTCCTTTTAAGTACAATAGCAAAACCAGTTATTTCAGTAATGAGTCACTGCAAGCTCTTAAAAACTCAGATACTAAGAGTTCACATGTCATTGGAACATATGAAAGAAGTTACAAGGATTACAAAGTCTACCGTAAACCTTTGCTTGTCACAGTGTAACTGAAGGAGTTAATTCTTCTTACTGCCACACTTATCAGCAACTCCTTGAAGCCAAAAGCTCAGCAGCTGCCTAAATCCCATCTCATGACTTAGAACTACAATCTTTGGTTAGAGCTAAAGTCATGAGAACACAGAAAGGAATTCAAGAAATGTTTAAATCTAGGCAAAGGGAAACACACTGACAAGAACCCCAAAGTGTAAGTTCACTTAAAAAGAAACCACAAAACCACTTGGCAAGTATCACGCACGTTAACAATTTTAAAAGGTTTTCATGTTGTTTCCTGTAACTCAAAGTAAAACTTTTACCAATGGTGAAGCCACTTTGCTACTGGGAACACTGGAGGATGTCGTAAGTACTGTGGAGAACCTGCTGTCCCACACAGGAAGCACACGACAAGAAGCAGTAATATGTTTTAGTTCCCCGAATACTGGCTGCACATGGGCTTGTTCCATCCATTCAATTTTTATTTCTCTTAAAAGACAGTTTTTGTTCCTCATGACAACAAAACAATTTGATCCTCAAACACGCTTTTTTTATAAAGCTCAGTGGAAAAACATACTTTCAAGAAGTTATGAGCTAAGTACCCAGTGTTTTATAGATAAGGCTTTTCCCCAAAGAGTTGCAAGTCTCAAGTGAGATAAGGCAAACAATAGCATGTGGATACAACAGGCAGCATTAAACATGTGATGTATATCCAAGAGAATTTTAGTAATTCCCCAAAGTCTGTTTTGTTCACACTTTCATGAGGGAAAGGTTAGAGCTTGCTAACCTTCTCGTGCTTTTAGTGGCTACAAAATTCTAAATATTAGGAATAAAGTTTATTTTTTTCTTCCTAAATTTCACGTATCTGGTGTTCTTGCAAAGGTCTGATGATAACTGTTCATTTGGGTTAGAGAAGAACACTGCAGTAAGAGTGGCAGACAAAGGGGTCTTCGGTCAAAACTACAGTAAAATACACCTTAAAAAGATCCAAAGGTCCAAAACTATATATGAGCAAAGATGAAGCCTAAATTGCTTCTAAGCAGAAACTAGCATGTTACCTAATTCCCTGCACAGCTGAATTCTATTACAATTTCTCCATCCCAGGGAACCACTGTTGCTTCAGCTTTAAGAACAGTGAGTGGCACTAAGATCTGGAAGGACAAACCACCCCAGTGAATAGAACCCCCCCCCAAACCACCACTGCAGTCCCCTCCAGCCAGCACTGCAAGAAAGGACACAGTGCTGTACACCTCATGCTCTGAGAAGGCACTGCATAAAGAAACACAGTAGTCTGTTCCTCACTTAGAAACCCTGCGCACAGGACAGCTAGAGAAGATTGATTCTGTTACGACTTTCAGCTAGTTATCTGTTCAAACTTTGCTCTGTTTGGAAACTTGCTGCAGTTTGGCTCATTGTCGGCCTGTAATTTAACACTTAAATATTGCGAGTTCATTAAATTCCTACCATCTGACTACCAGTTTGTTGGTCTTCGCACCATCTAGAAATGATTTTGGTATCTTGATCTAAGACTTGAAAGAGCAGTTTGAAACAAAAATAAGTTGTTTGTCATGCAATCTATAGCAGTGCCACAACAGCTCCTCCAAGGAAATATTTCCCTTTAGACCAATTAGAAACTTCTCCACCTCGCGTTAAGTAATTCTCTTTCAATTCTGCAGCCCAGTGTAACCATATGGTAACTAAAGGAGTGAACAGAGTGAGAAGACAAGCTAAGAAACACTTAATAAAATAAACAAGTTTAAATTGAACACTGTTCTGATTACACATCTTAGACAAAAGACAGCATAAACCTCTCCTCAGCATGTAGAACAAATATTTTTGAAGCTAAAATACATTAGTTCATGTCTTTTCTTTGAAACTACTTAAGTGGCAAGAGT
Source organism: Psophia crepitans (assembly GCA_013399095.1). Taxonomy (NCBI): domain Eukaryota; kingdom Metazoa; phylum Chordata; class Aves; order Gruiformes; family Psophiidae; genus Psophia; species Psophia crepitans. The sequence continues at coordinate 1,059,824 of VWZZ01001501.1, read as the reverse complement.
ATCTTCAAATATACTCCTGTGACCATATGCAAGCCAGAAAGAACAGAAAAGAGTTCTGATTCATAAAGCAGCAACATGAAAGTCGTTCAGCTTAAAAAAATCCGCATTTCATATTAAGGACAAAGTGATGCTGTATTTTGAAGTTTCTTTTCAAAGCAACATTGTATTCTTGTTTTCTGAGTTACTACAATTGTATTTTCTGAATCACTGTTTTCAGAACAGGGCAACTTCTCTTGAAGAGCGCCAAATGTGTTTTCTGCTATAGTACAGAATCGTATTTGCCTTGAGGGGATGTGCATTGCTTTGTAGTCCATGACAGAGTATCAGATACAGCTCCGTATCTCTGCTGCATGCAAATTTTAGTTTAGCTCAGTAATTATTTCCAGTGGAAAGACATGATCATATTGCCATATCTACAGAATTATGTTTATACCAAGCCTGATGCTACTACTATCGGAGATAGAGAGCACTCAGTATCTCCTTAGAATAAGCTTCTATTAAGTGTAACTCCCTCCAGTTAGAACATCCACAAGGTAAACAGATCCAAATTCTGTTCTCCACAGGTACGAAGGCATGAGCCTGCCAAAACCAGAGGAGGAAGCGTGTATTTTACCTCGGTGATCAACAGAAGGTTTGAAGGCTTGAAGGATCTTCGGCACTGCTATCCCCATGTCAAGCTCAGTCAGAGTTAGTTCATTCATGAAGTATGGCAGCTAAAAGAACAGAATGTAAAAAATCAAATCCATGGATGGACTAAACATCATTGTTTCCTGAGAAAAGAAAGGCCATTAAACTTAAGGAAAGGATTGAGCTGAAAAGCCACGAGTGAAAGAACACAAATAGGATTACACAGATTTCTTCCAATTCTAGGATTTCACAGTTATCAGTTTCAAAATGTTATTTTAGGGAGAGATTCAGCATTTGAACTTGGAATGTTTTTAAAACTATGCTGAAGTTCAGACGCTGACCTTAAACCTCCAGCATGCCTTGTAGTCAAGGCATGTAAAAAGCTCAAGAATCCTATTTTACTGTGAATAGCAAAGACTTCTTTGGATTTTAAACTCAGCCACATATTTTATAGTTAGCTGCTGTTACATCAATGTCTCAGTTACTTTTATCTTTGGCAAATTCTTTCATAGCACATTAGCTTTTAGATCTGTATCATAATTTTAATATAATAGAGGCACAGAATAATGATGATTTGGGAATCCATTTACTGTAAGTATTTCTAATTGATAGAAATTCTATCTCCTGTGAACAGACAGTGCTTTAACCTATCAGAAATAGATCCATGCCCCATTCCCAGTCTTTCCACTTAAACTGCTTCCAATGAGATGTTTGGGTACCCTGCTGTCGCAACTGTAGAAACAGCCAGGGCAGAATTAGGTTACTGCTTATTTCCCAAAGCACAAGCAACACTATCTCACAGCTGGTGCTGGCAGCTAAATTTCAGAGCTTTTGTCAACAAGACATCTTCCTTAGCCTTTAGGAACAGGCAAACTCCTCCCCAAACATCAGGAGCTAAACAGCCCTGTGATTAACTGCTGCTGTTCAGAAGTTACAGAATGCAAAGGGAAGACCCAGAAGTCATTCAAAAGCATCACTCCTCCCCTACACTTCTGAACCACTGCAGTTCTGTCCTGGCTCTGCACAGTTCTATCCTTGATGCACAATTATATCCCATCACCTCACAGACAGCTCTTCCCTGACTGTTACTGCCGGTGACCTCTCCTGCCAGCAGTGTACTCTGAAGTTAATAAGGGCACATTAGAATTGTGGTTCCCTGATCTCCTCCACCTTAAAGGCAACCTACTATTTCCCAAAGCAAATTTCATAACCTATAAGCAGTTCTATTTAACCCTAAAGTAAACACAATACTTCTACTTTTCAGATTAAAACTTCACAGACAAATAGTTAATCCGGCTGTAGTTCTGAAGCAGCAAAGCTAACACATTGAGACCCTGTGTGAAATGGATAGCAAAGCCAAACTGGAACCCTGCACCACAGTTATTTACTCATCTTTTACATGCAAGTGTAAAATAAGTGTTTCTTCCACTGTTTTAAAACTCAAAGACTATGGGTTTGTTTTCCTCCAAAAGGAACGTACAGTGCAAGTCTCCAGATTAGTTACCTTTATTTTGCTAAGTTTCATTTGGATCTTCTTTGACACTAGATCAGACCAATACTTTTCTCCTAAAAAATCCCAAAATATTCTTCCAAGCAAAGCATTCACCCAGGCCTCCTGTTCTTCTTCTTCAGCTTCCACATGAGCATCTGACAACTGAAAACACAGAGCAGGTTATTCATGTCTATAAATTCTATAAACTAAGGTCAGAAAAGGCCTCATTTACACTGAGGAAGTTCCATGTTAGAGCCCCACTTAGCTAACACTAAATGCTCAGCACATGTAGCAGTTTTACAAGCACATCAGCTGGCCTAACACGAGCTTGTCATCATCCTGACGTGTAACAGAATGAATGAGACCACACAGATAAAGATTCACCTCTGGCAATGAAATGAGAAAGTTGTATGTGATTTAACCTCTGGCAGAAAAAGCAGATAAGCCCAGAGTGGGCAGACTTAGACATGTGTCTATAGAGACACTCTCTCTTCCCAATGGAATCTAGAAGAACAGCTACTCTATTATTGTTTTATCAAAAAATAGGAAAGCAAGACCCCATCTTACATCCTTAAACTCAGCTCAGAAACATCACAAATAGATGATAAACAAATGCAGTACAGGGAAACAAATTCTTCCTTCCAGTGTTTGTATACAGGATTCAGCAAACCTTATCGTTCCTTCTGCTGCATTAAAGGCTTTGTTTACAGTCCTAAAGGATTATGTCTTCATTTCAAACACTTGGAGATATATATTTAAGTGTTGCATCACTCACTACAGACATGAAAGCAAAGGCAGCTGAAATAATTTTGGGTGTGTACACACTCTCCTGCATTTCATTAAAACCAGGAAGTTTCCATGAAGGAAAAACAACATACTTGAGATCTCTCAACTGCCTGCAATGAATGGATAATTTGTCTTTCATCAGTACAGGCAGAAATCCTGAAGCCACCAGAAAGGCAATGCTTTCTAAGAGGAGTCAGGTAGACGCTACAGTTCTGAGCATCATTTCTTGGCAAGGACTGCTCCCGATGGCTGCAGCCTCACGCAGGCAGAATTGCTGGGTTAGTAGCTTCTGCTGTGACGCAAGTTTCCTGCCAGCACTGTTGATCTATTTATAGCATGATTTCTGACACGTGCCAGATTCAGCAGCAAATTCATCACTGCTTCAGGGGTTGTTGAGGGCCAGAATATCTTCTTCCCTGGGCAAACACAAGATGTGTTTATTCGTATCCTATACCATGGCCTCCTACTCCTTTCTGGATGTTATATGAAGTCTGGCAACAAAGATGCATGACATGAATTACATCTGTTAAATGTATAGTGATTGTAGTTAAAGTTAAGGATCCATTTATTAGGAGTGTTGTACTTAAGAGTGATTCAAATGCAGTCCAAGAGGCCAAAGACAGACACTGTTCACTATTCCGCGCCTGTGTACTACACAATACTAATGCAGCAGCCACTTAGTATTGCTGTAAAAGACATTTAAAAAACAGGAACCATACGATCCATCCATCCATGCCTTATGTCTCTGAGCATGGCTGTCCAAATCAAGCTGTACCCTATCCAAGAGCCAGTTCCATTTCCGTCCCCCTGACAACCCAAGCAGCAGGTATACTGCAGGAAAAACTGTCCCACTGTCAAAGTGACAGCCAGAGACCACCAGATACATAAAAAAAGGCAAATTCCTAACCCCATTCACAGCAACAGAGAGAGGACAGCATTCTTGAGAAAAGCCCAAGTTAAGCACTTTCTGAAACATGCAACAGAAAAACAGTTCTCTGGTCCAGGACAAAAAGCACCGCTTCATGTGACCCAGAGCAAACCCACATGTGGGGCTGAAAACAGATCTTACAGTGTAATATCTGCCCTGAAAAACTACTACAAACAGCATTCAACTTATACTTGTGTTATATGACAATTCTGTCCCAATCAGGTGCTCAGTTGCACTCAGGAATGGTAGAAGGCCTTTAACTCTCACAATCAGCAGAAATCGAAGACCTGTTTTACTACTAAGTACTAAAAATTCTACTTAAATTGTTTCAACAAGCCAGGACCTTAAAAATACGCTTTTAGTTCAATCTACATTAGAATATACACAGAAAAATTTAACTTTTTACTACTATTGGGGAAGTGAGGTTCGTGGAGTTTTGTTTGATTTTTTTGTTTGTTTGTTTTCATCTTAAGCATAAGGTGAGTTCTTTTGGGACCAACAGTTTGTAGGACACACCTGTGCATTCCTACTGAAGAAAATCCACAGCCATACTGCCTTCAGCTGTACCATCTTTTAGGTACAAGATACTGCAGAAGCCAGAAAAAACATAGACTTTCTCGGAAGAAATCAGACTAAAACAATGAAAAACTTGTATGCTATATTAAGAACAAATTGTGGTCAACCGGGAAATGGCAAACGTGAAAGACCCCATTGACTTTATAAAGTTTAGCTCCAACCTGTAGTTAAAGAAATTAATTTTTCTTTCTACATAACTAATTTTTAAAGTTGTAGTTAACAAGATAAGAATGTGCCACCACCTCTCATGCATCTTTTGGGGGAAAATGTTACCTTTTTCGCAGCTGTAGGGCTGCTATCTGCACTGAGGACTGGACTACCTGATGGGCTTTTCTTTTCATGTGGAACACACTTCGCCATATAAATATTGTAGTCCAGAAGCATTTTCTGCCGCACATTGCCAGCCAGATCCTTGTGCTTCGGCTGGGATGCAATTTCTTCTGCGCTTCCCTTGCTGCTGCTTCGACTGTGTGTAAGAACTCCAGATTGACTATCAGTTCTACTGTGTGTTGGTAATATCCCTAAATTAAAAGGAATAATACCTGTTTAACAGAAAAGGAACCTAACAAATATCAGAGTGTATGATCGAACACCTAAAGAAACAAAATTAGCTCGCACATACAATTTATTCTGAAGAAAGACCATTCAGAGTAGTGCTTTCTCATTTTGAAAGGTAAAAATAAATTCCACTGCTGTGTGCTTAGGTGGTCCTAAACCCAAATGAGTCAGTATTTGGTATGAGTCAGCACTCAGCAGGATGTGAGACTAGAAAACTCAGCAGGTCAATAGCATATTTAAATACGGACATGCACATATGTATAACATATGGCAGAATTCCCAACAGCCTTGCTGGGGAATGTCTAAGAGTCAGGTGATTAAAATGTACTTATAACTAAACTTTCTTTTTTAATTATAGGCTGTTACAATTAAAAGGACTGTCAAAAGTATGTAACTATTGGAATTTTAATTAGTCATTAATTTTGCATTTGCATTTCAAGAAGTTATGAGCCAGAAATAATGGTGTTAACCAATTTTTAAAAAGCTTCTCAGAGAATGGATAAAGACACAAAACCATGAGTCATTAAGATTTAAATTTATATCAGAAGATGCTTTTAAATTATTACTTCAAACATTTGAACAGCACTGTAGGCTAACATGTTTGTTGTTTCAGATATATGTATTAGAACAGGACTTTTTATTTAAACACAAAAATGTGTTTGCTCGTGACATTAACCCATGAGAAAGCTCTTTAGTCTCTACAGGAAACTAGAGTGGAAGGAAGGATGGATGAGAAAGAATGGGTAATAAGATAATAAGTCTAATATTGCAAATATTGACATCAGATTCAACAGTACAGAGAGGGGGGGAAAAAAAAAGCATTGAATAATTCATCCCGACAAAAATGACAGGAGTTGTTACTGTCACTGAAAGATAGTATACTCACATAAAACAGTCTAAAAATATTAAGAATAGTTGAGGGCATATAGTCAAGTGAGGAAAAGGCAGGGTGGGAAGGTGGGAATGAGAGGCCAAGATAAGGAGCAGAAGAGTGTCTTTAGTATTATTTGTCTGTAAAAATCACTACTGCTCCACAGTTGCTATAACTACCACTGGAAAACATAACTTCGGTTTGTTTCTTTCAATAAACACTTTTACTAGCATGCAAAATGTGAATACCTGGCTTGCTCCCACATAAACTGGATGGCTTCTTTGCTTCAGACTTCAGCTTGGATGCGAGAAGGAACCTTCTGAACCATTCCTCCTTCTCCCTGCCTGTCCTTCCAAAGAGATAAAGCACTTGGTCCTTTTGGGTAGCGTACTTTGCTCCATCCTGAGCTTTCTTGGATTCTTCATTGTTCAAGTCCACTTTTTCAGCAGGTAACTTTTCCTCTATATTCTCTTTATCAGTCTGGGCCTTAGCCATAAAGTCATCCTGTCTAGCAAGTTCAATGCAAATAGGGTACTTCTTATTCCAAATCCGTTTTCGTGCCAGGCTCTTAGGAACCAGGGAAATCTGGAGGATAAATGAAAGGGTTAACTTATTTTGCAGTTCTATCTTCTGTGTTTCTGTAGTCACATAAAGAACATAGGAACACAAGAGATACAGAACCTACTGCTGTGTTTAACTGATTCAACTTAGACCTGGTTGATGTCCAATGAACTGCGGTCACTAGGTCTCTGTTGAGCTATAGCCTTAGACTAAAAAAAAGGATCATGCAAGTAGCTTACAGTTCTACAAGTATGTGGAGAAAACTCAGTTTTCATTTAAAAGATTAAATTCTCATAGTTATGCAGGGGGAAAAAAAACAAAACAAAACAAAAACAGAAAAAACCAGGACCCTTATTTCTGTGACCATGGAGCAGGTAATGAGAATCTATAATGTATTTTAAAACTCAACTTTCCAGGCCCACCTCATGAAACTGAGTGTTTAAAGTCACATCAAGCATGTAAGAATCAAAGAACAAAAGTGATTTTATTCCTTTATTTATAAATTATATTCTATATTCAGTATGTTCAGAGAGAATTGAAACAATGCAAGCGATGAGAAGAGTAGTAAGAGTTAAAAATTCTAATCTAGGGGCTGAACTTGCCCACGTTCTCCAAAATATGTGGGTAAATATCTTGGAGACTTGTCATAATTTGATGCTTGTGTTCAGGGCACCCAGCACTTTTGCAACCAAGAGGAGGTGGAAGGGGGGGAAGTACTGGGAATTTTTCTAAGATATCATAGAAAACAATTGTCAGTCAAATGCTCTTGCAGCATGTGATAGCTTTGCTTGTTTGTCTTCGTTATGGGAAAACAAATCTGAAATAGGCAGTGATCTAAGTTTTTGCTTTATCTTTTCACCATCTTCCTTGAATGGAAAGCAGAGCTGACAGGAAGCTTTCCCATACCGACTCAGGGAAACAAGGGCGGTTTTCCTCACTGTCACCCTGGTCCCCCTCTCCCTCTAACTCCCACAGTCAGTTGAAGCACAGTTTCCTCCTACAGCTGTACTGCCAAGGCCCTCTATTGATGCAGCACATTAAAAAAATCCATTCTTTTAATAATGGGGTATTGATGTATTACTTAATGCAATGCCAATGGAGTCAACTTCACATGGCAACTCTTCACAGATTTGAGGGAGGCAAATAACATGTAGGAAAACTGTCCCAGCATTATTCTCGATGCACTCTTCCAACTGCAGAAATCCCAGTCTCCTTCCCCAGACACTGGGTACCAAGAGCAAGTTCTGCCTGTTCCAGCCACCTCTTGCTATCCTCTTTCCACATCCATATACAATGTACACGTTCCCCCTTCAAGTGAGATGCAGATGTCTGAACTGCCTTGGGATAGAGACAGCCACCAATGATCATGTGTTTTGGTGTAAGCTTCAGAATAGTCACGCAGTAATCTAATATGTGGGGAACAATTCTCCCAACTCCCACGTGTTAACTTCTGCTTTGAACTGAGAGAAAAATCATGCTTTAACTGTGTAAATATGTAAGTTTTTCTAAATCCTGCTGAATCTTCCTCCCCAGCACAATCTTTTGCAAATTAGTCATGATAAGAGTTTTGTTTACACAATGACAGCATATGAAACTAGAGTAGCAGAAAAAAATTCAAAATTAAAAAAAAAAATTCCAAGTATTATTTTTTGAATCAGGGCACACTCACCTTGCTCTCTGTAAGTTCATAAATTTTCTGGCTGACATACGTGACTTCAGGCTTTGGCTCATTGTACACAGCCCTTCTAGAAATATTTTTATTGGGTTTTGAAAGTCTTAAGGTGCTTCCTTCAAGTCGCACATAGACAGAGTGAGTCAACGTAGCATGGTATGTTTCTGGATCATAATTATAAATTTCATTCATCCATCCCTAGAGAAGAAAACACTTATCAACAGGCATTTAAGCTGCTGGAAAACCAAGTACAGCACATACATCAAAGTTTTAAATAATCATCCCAGCTTTTGCCAAAGTTATGTCACTTACTATACAAATACAATAAAGCAGTAAACGCCCTAAATGAGGTAGCATCAAACTGATAGAGTATGAGATGAGGACTGTATTTCAGGCAGACACCTTGTTTTCTGAGTAAGTGATTTTGTACATCTAGTGCAGTGCTCGTTCACCTGATCTTCATGAAACGCTGCGAGATCTGCAGCCATGGGCTTGCTGGAAGAGTCTGTAAGGGCATGCTGCAGAGCAGCCTGTCTGCTTACAGCAAGCAGGGACATTTTAATCACCAACAGTCAAGGCAGAGCAAACAGTCTGTCTGCTTACAGACAGCACTGACATTTTAATCACCAACAATTAAGGACCGAGTGGAAGGCCACAATGGAGTTTATTTTAACACACCATCACCATTTAAGATCATTTAACATGCTCTGTGACTGCCCAGTTACAACACAGGAGTCATACGGGTGGGGATTAAATTTCATTCATTTCTGTGCAGCAAAAGAAAGGGAAAACAAACAAGACAGCCCTGCTGTAACAAGCCCGTAAGTGCAGACTCTAACCATGGGGGTGATACTCCTTCTCTAGCATCTGCTTCCAGAAAACGAAACAGGGCAAAAGACAAGCCAGAATACTCATTCAAGGAGAATCAGTTTTCTTTCTCTTAACCTGCCCTACAACATACTTTGATAATTACTGCTACCTCCACATCTAAACCTTAATTTGGCATTCTCAATATTCATTAATGTCCACAGAAAGTGAAGGCGACAGACTTAAACAGATGTACCCTACAGCATAAAGCAAAATGGCATTTTTATAAATACCTAGGTGAGTATAGTAGGGGAGAGAGCATCTGCTGCTGGGAAGGGGGGAGAGCTGAATGAGCATTCCCAGTATTGTTCAAAACAAAGAAGCTGTAACGACCTTATGTGAAACATCCCAGAAACGACAGCAACATTTTAACTTATTAAAGAAGCTTCCACCTACACACAGAACTCTAAAATTTATTTTAATGCTCATTTACTTCAGTGCCATGTAATTTCTCAAAGTAGGCAGCATACACTGTCTTAAGTGCCACAGTAACAGTGATAACTGTTTTACTTACTCCAACATTCAGCTCCATTTTCACTATAAACTGTGAAAAACCTAGATAAATTATCTTTCCTGAACGTAAAAGAAATGCTAAGTCATTCATCTTTGCTCAGCTCCGAAGCAGACTACCTCTTTTATTAACAAACACACCTATATCAACACACGCTCTTTCTTTGGGTTTTTTACTTGCACTGGATTACAACACAATGCACGAGGAAGAGTTTTCTGTAAACCATCAAGGTTCTGCACAGTAGGGTTGATGTATGTTTGAGCACATCCCATTTACTTCCTAGAAATTATTAAGCCAGGACATCTTTGAGCAGACAGCAATTAGTTTTCAGCCAGGAACTCCAGCTGGACTTGCTGAAGCACAAGGATATCACATGAAGTGCCTAAAGCCACCGTGAGTCATTCTCTCTGTGCAGAACTGGAATATCCATATGGCCCACAGATGTCTGGAGAGACTCCCACCTGCCCCCCAGATCAGATCTCCAAGCTATTTCTAGCTCAGACACCCAAGTCTGGAGCCTGCAGCCAAGCAAACACACAGACCAAAATCTGCTGCCTCCAAAGCTTGTCACCTTCTCCTGCAAGGCAGTTCAGCCGAAGACTGCGCAAGCTGGCATGAAGAGAAAGGGATCCTTGGAAAGTGGATCTTTACGTGAAGCTTAGCGACACGAGCCCTTTTCGTAACTGTAACAAGCTGTGATGTTATTTTCAGTAGCAGGGCTGGAAACCTCCGGGTATGTGTGGTACCCAAGAAGGAAGGTCAGAGTAGACTTGAAGTTTCCTTAACATCCTGATGGAGATGGAAATAGCTCGAGTTTTCTGACACCAGCACTTGAGCTGAACAGGGGACATGCAGCAATGAAAACAAGGGGTGATTTACATGTCGTTCTCTTGACTGCCACGTGCCGTAGTGTCCTGGCTTCATCTCAGAGAGAGTTAATTTTCTTCATAGTAGCCAGTGTGGGGCTGTGTTTTGGGTTTGTGCTGGAAGCAGCGCTGATAGTGCAGAGATGTTTTTGCTGTTGTTGGGTGATGCTCACACAGAGCCAAGGCCTTTTCTGCTTCTCGCACCGCCCCGCTGACGGGATGGCTGGGGGTGCACGGGGAGTTGGGAAGGGACAGACAGGGCAGCTGACCCCAGCTGACCAAAGGGGTATTCCATACCATATGGTGTCATGCTCGGTTTATAAGGGGCTTGGGAGGAAGAAGAGGGTGGGGGGCAGCGGCGTTCGGCGTGATGGCGTTTGTCTTCCCAAGGAACCATTACATGTGACGGAGCCCTGCTGTCCTGGGGATGGCTGAACACCTGCCTGCCGTGGGGAGCGGTGAATTAATTCCTTGTTTTGCTTTGCTTGTGCACGGGGCTTTTGCTTCACTTATTAAACTCTTGCATCTGAACCCATGAGTTTTCTCACTTTCAATCTTCTGATTCTCTCCCCCTTCCTGATGAGGGGGACGGAGCGAGCGTTTATGTGGTGTCCAGCCAACAGCTGGAGCAAAACCACGACACATAGTGAGAAGTGAAAATCCACAAACAGACCTTCAGAGATAAAAAGCTGAGATGACATGAACGCCTTGGGACACATATCAGATGAACAAACTTTGCTATCCCTTCTCAGCAGCTATACAGCTGTTATCCAACACCCTTATAGTCATGTTCCATCTCATCCTCCAGCACAAACTGAGATGCCATAGGCACATCTGCGATAAAAAGGCGCAAGGCTCAGCCTACAATAAGCAGTTTAACCAAGTCCAGTGAACCTCTGGTAGCACAGGGGTCTGAATTCATCCAGTATGTCATCCACTAGACCAGCACTTTTCCTATCCCGTTTCTTCTATAAGAGTGCCAGTATCAGCTCTTCTGCCAGATTTCCTTACCCTACACAACTAAACAAGGGAGAAGAGGTCCTTTTGAAGATTGCCACCTTCTTCCCAGCAGCACCAAGACACACTGCATTTAAAGGACAAAAATAAACAAAACATCTCTGCTTTTGTATATTGCCGCTTCTCTTTTGGCATTCAGGAGCCCTGGAAAGTCCCACCTGCTTTTCTGATCCCTACCATGTGCCCAGGCTTTCCACTTCAAACAAACTGATTAGCTGCATAAGCTGCCAAACACAGGATTCTCAAATCCCGCCCTGTCACCTCCCCTGCTCACAGTATAGAACAAACCCAACAGAAGCACATATGCTGCTTCTCGTAGCACAACCATCAGGTTTTTAGCAACTGAAGAACCTGTCCAACACTTTTACCAATGATTCTGGCTGCCTAAGGTACTGAATATTCAAAATCTAGAACAAACAGAATGTAAGTGTATTGTCTGCCTAAACCAGCTGCCTACATAGCGATTTCTATACAAGGAAGAGATTGTCTGCTGCATGTATTTGAGGCATAGCCTGAAAACCAAAAAGTACAGAAGTTTAAATTCAAATATTTAGGATTTTATTTTCAGATAGTACCTAGCCAATGGTCAGGATGAAAGAAACACCATACTGCATTACTACAAACCCTCCTTATACATAAACTTTCAGTTTCCTAATTTCTAAGGATGCACTGTGTCTGTTTGGCACCCAATTTTCAAGTTATTTTGTAACACAGAGAAACCTTCCACAGCTGAGACTGAAATGTTAATACTTCACCAAACGATGATTCTTCACTCTATTAATGAATCTGAAAATGTATGCCAACTGCAGGATTTTTTCCCCCCTCATATACCTAACAGTGTTAAAGAGGGAAAACAACACCGTCTGCCTTCTCGCTTCAGCAATTTTTGTTTTTCTAAATTGTTCCACTTATCTTAAAAAACATGTTTGAGAAGGTTATCCAAGAAGCCCCAAACTTCATTCCAAAGTTCCTGCATTTTAAGAACGATTTTAGCAGAAATACCGCCACCCCTCTCTTTGCAAAACCAATTTGGAACAAAAGATTCAGAGCCTACGGAAACGGTTTTGCAATGCATCTAAACAGAGGAGTTATGTTACCATAACGTGCTAGCAACAGATAAATTTTCCCAAACTACTACAACAACAATGGATTTCCTTATGTAGGAGAGGAGTGACTGTATGATGGGTCTTTTTTGTACTAGCGAAGTTGTTAAAATAAGAAATTTAGTAATTCAGGGAGGACAATAACCATAGTCATATGCTACTCTGCAGCTGCTTGCCATTTACACTGATCCTGTGATCTCCATTTATAAAGGTCAGCAGTTGCTCTGAATTCACAGCTGAAATTAGGAGAAAGTGCCTCACCATCAGACTGGAAACTACCCCGAAAAAGTATCCGGATAGAACATTGGGCAGCACGGCTTTTATAGCAAAGGTCACAGTTACTATTCAAAAACCCACATGTGCGCTAACAGGATCTGGCCTGATTCTTTTTCCTGTTTTCATGACTCTGGGCAGTGATTTTTTCAATTCAAACTGCAGTTCAACAGAATAATTCATGCGAGCAAGAACTGCAGAGCCAGGCCTTGTACCAAGTTTTTAGCATTACTTCATTTAAAATCTCAGGTATCTTACAGTTAAACTGAGAGGGGAGGTTGGGGGGAACTGCAAAAGATCCTTATGAAGGACCCAGAGGGCTGGGGGCACAGACCAGGTCTGGAAGTAAAAATGGTATTTTCAAATGCATAAATAAATAAATGATCAGCAAGTCAACTTCACAATACAAGCCCATATCTGGATTATAACTGCCCCCAGAGTTTCTCAGTGATAATAATGGATTGATTAATATCCATTACCATTAAATTATATAATCAAATGCTCCAGCACCAAAATTCTGCTGATCACTTAAATCACACTAATTGTATTAGCATCCCTTTCATCACCACTATTTTATAATACTTCAACAATAATCTGCTTGATAAATGAGGAAAAATGTAATCCAGTTTTTTGAGCTTTTATTGACAGGGAATCTAAAGACACAAAAAAGGTCTAAGGTGGGCAGAAGTAACCACCACCTTCACTGGAAAACACTTTTGTCTGCCAAAGGCAACTATAAAACATGAAATCTCAAGTGACATTCAGGAACAGCATGCTGGTAAAAAGCCTCCTCTTTCTGTACAGCTGTGGCTCAAAAAGTTTCATTTGTTTAGCAGGCACTGCCAACACAGCCTGTGCATAAAGGTTCTTTCTAATGGGAAGGGTAAATTTATCATCTCCATTTTAGCTGCTACCTAAAACCTTTTGTATCTGCCAGCACAACACAAGGGAATGCACACTTGAGAAGGCCAATAAAGAAGTTAGAACAGACTAATGCATTAAAGAAGGGAAAAAAATGCGGGCAGAGGGAAAAAAAAAAAAAGGAAAAGGAAGCAACTGAAGACTAAAGAAATAAGAAGATATGAAAACATACACTGAAGATGCAGAGGGTCTGCGTGCATCTTCTGACTGGGGGGATGTTCTCCCTCCAATACCAAAGACATTTGAGCAGAATAGGTAGAGATCTACACAAGCACACACAAACCAGCACAACAGTGTTTTATTCCATAACATTGCAAAGGAACAATTTTGGGGGAGACAGTATTAACGTTCAGGTATTGTGGCAATTGCTATGGGGAACTTTCAATTATTTCTTGAAGCCAGGGAAATGCAAACTTCTCAAACAATATTTACATGGGGAGAATGCACACATACTCGTAGAAAAATAGTTGAGAACAGTTTGGCAGAATCCCAACTCCTAGAGCCCCATAAAGGGATCTTACTCCTAACGTTTATTGTAATGGCATGAAAGCAGTCCAGGCCAGAATACATGATCAACAAGTTCTAAAGAGAACATCTTTATGGAAGAGTATAAAGTTTCATTTTCTTATATTCACATGAGTTTTGTTACAGATTAAGTCTTTATCTAATTTTTCAGATGATCTAAACTGTCAGTGCTCTTTTTTTGACCCATGCAAACAGAAAATAGTTGCATGAGGTGGGAATAGTAACTTGCAATCTGCTAAATCATATTACATTATGTTCCACTAAAATATGGGCACCGAGCTGGTTTTTAAAGTCGTGAAGCATTAAAAAGCCTTTTCATAAGGCTTTACATGTTAAGGATAATTACTTTGTGTGTTAATGAGTGCAAGAAATACTTATCAAGTCATTAATCCTCATTCACAGAGACTTCTCTCCACAGTTCTTTTGTTGCCTACAGCCATCCTCATAAAATACATCTCCTGGATAAAAGCATTAAAATATAGTTTAAAGGTTCCTGAATAACATCTAACATCTCAAAGATCCAGCTTAACACCTGACAATAATGAGCATCAAGACCTTTACCACCTTTCAAGTATCAAGGCAGATTTATATGCAGGGTCTCAGCGCCCAGTTAGCAGGGACATAACTGGAAGTTTGTCCAGATTTGTACATGTAAGCAGCAAGTAAATCAGCTGGGCAGTCAGGAGTGTTCAATCTGCATTCACAACAGCAAATAAAGACCACAATTCATATCACTCAAGCTAAAAAAAAAAGGGGAACACCAGGGTAGCATCAGGGCTGGGCATGCGATTGCTGCCTGTGTTCAGCAAAAGTTGGCTTTTATAGCCCATTTCTCTAACTTTTCAGTTACCTAAAGATACATGAGATTAGCTGACAATACACTATAGATTCTACAGCATATAATCAACACCATCGTAATTTACATTCATGTAACCTTTGTGTTGTTACACAACTGGAGATGCACCTTCAGAAAGCTCAGGATGGATTTAACTTCTACACAAATACAAGAGAGCATTCACAAATATTCTGATAAGCAAGTGATATCAAGTGAAGTTGCACCATCATTCTGAAATGCTTCTGTTGAACATCAGAAACTAGTAGATGCTTTACTATTCAGAATTCTCCACTGGGGAAATATTTTAATTCGTCAGAGATGGAGATTAGGAGAGGCAGGACAGAGACAAACCAGCAGCACAAAGGCACTAGAGTGAGTGGTTGCACAGATCACAACCGGACAGACAGCAACATGCCAGGTATATGAAATGACAGCAACTTGCAGTTGTGAACCAGAAGTGCAGCTGGGGAAGGACAAAGAGGGGGGAGGATAAATTTGTTAAGAGCTTAATTTAAAACCCAGCTTTCAGGCACACATTTTACTGAACTGTAATCCATATTATACACTACAATATTCATGATATCAGCACGCAGAAACACAGACATCATAACCGATGAGTACATCCCTTTCCTCACTTCATTTCCTCCTCCCATTCTAATTAGCTAATGTTTTAGGAGAATCCGTATGCTCTCCATATCTATGCTTCACTTGAATGACCACCACGCTTTTGAATCTGCTTAGACTGAACAGACAAGACAGACGAACTGCTGCCCAGACAGTAAAGTACCCCAGAAACAAAATACATCTCCCAAGATGCAGCTTCAAGCACAAGTGTTATTTTACACGCCAAACTCTGACACTACTTGCTCTTAGTAGTTCAGCTGGATCATTTCAGCTGGATCATTTCAATCCATCAGCAGAACCATTTGCTCTTTTGCTTTTGAAGCAATTCTGGTTTTCTACTAATCCTTAAGGACACTGAAGTCTTACATATTCTCAGATACTAAACCAGTGTCCCTGCCCAAACTACCTGACCCTAAAACAATACTCTATTTACAAAAAGGGATAATTCAGTCCATTTACACCTTCAGAATAAGTCTAGTTTACTACTTCCATCCAAAATAATGCACACACACAAAAAATACCATGACCTCACCTTCAGTATTTCAGGTTCTTTGATGTCTAGAGCTCCTGTATTCCAATGCTTTTTCACACTTTTATGCAATTTGAGATATTCATGAGTATGTGGAGTAAGAAGCCAAATCACACAGACAGCTGTCATAAATCCAAGGGCCATTCCAAGTAAGAGTCCACTTAAGTAACCAGGGAGAGGGATAATAAGGTAAGCGTAGACTAACAGTGTTAAGAAGTATAAAGTTTTCACTGGTATTTTAGGCTGTTGCACATATGGATTATTTTCATCTTCACTACTGAGCACTGTACCATTTTCCTCGGTCATCTCCGGATCGAGCAAAGTTTCAGTAGGTTTATCATTTTTGCTTTCATCATCCAGCAAGGAAAAGTCTTCAGAATACAATTCACAAAACTCCTCATCCTCTCTGCTTGCTAGCGCAGACAACGAACATTTTTCAAGTACGAGTGAAGTTTTTGAACTCATGTCCTTTGTGCTCGCAGACTGAGAGATTTTGGTCTCTACCTCTTTTGCATGTTCCTCAGCCACTTTTGCCTGATTATTCTTACTCAAATTAGAGTCACTTCCATAGAAGTCCCCTTCAGAATCACATTCTTCTTCCTTAATGCTGTAGTTGTTATTGCTTTCCAAATGGCCGTTCAAACTGGAAAGGTTTGAGAGTTCTGAAGCACTTGAAGATAAGGCTTTGGGCCTGTGGCTACTACTTTCATCACCCATTATTTTACTGAGCAGCTGAAAAGGCTCATAGATTACTTCAGAAAGGCGTCTTTTAGTATCTTCAATTTTAGCCTCCATTTCAGGGACTTTAAAAAAGGAACGAGTGTCAGAGGGAGATGTTAATGGAGATGAGGGGGCAGTTTTAGAATCACCACCTGTAGCTCGAGGTTGGGTGAACTGTTTGAACAGATGCAAGTTCAGTTTTGAGTCAGGTGGCCTGTAAGACACAGCTTCAGATTCTTGTTTAGAAGTGTCTGTAGACAGAGATTTCACCAAGGTTTTCATTAGCTGTCTATGTCGCATCGGTGGGGTGGGTTCTTTTGGCTCCACATCTGTCGAAAGGGACTTGACTAAACCTTTAAAAGGCTTTGAACTAGAAACTGTGGATGATCCACTAGAGCAAACAGCTGATTTGGATGGGGATGAGGATGGGGAAGACAACAGGCTGGATTTCTGTTCCACAGGTGGTGGTGCACCTGATAAGCTAACTGTATGACACGAGTGTGATGGAGACAGGACTAGTGGCACTGCACTGAATACTTGGGACGTGGAAGGAGAATCCAACAGCTTTACAGTCTCTGCAGCTGGCAGAACTGCAGGCGATGAGGACAGTAGTGATGCAGAATTGGCCACGTTAAGCGAGGTAGCTGGACCAGAAAAATCATGGCCGGTATGCTCAAAGCAGAGGTCTTCCTTGGCTTCAAGTGCTGTTACAATGCTTTGGTCATCTAGTTCCTCATCAAGAAATTCCTTAAACTCCTCTTCCTCCTCTTCTTCCTCCTTCCCAAATGCAGAGAAATGAATAGTGATCGTTTCTCGAGACACAGATCGTTGGACCTGCACTTTTGGTGCTGACTGCTTTGAGGACATTTCACCAGTTTTCTCTGCATGGCTACTGTTCTGACTTGTCATTGCAGGTCCCAGAGATGTGTCAGAGTCTGTGAAGAAAATTTAATATTGTGTTAAATACATTCTTCTCCTCCTCAAACATCCTTATTTTCAAGCATTAAACCAAACACAAGAGACAGGTTACAGGCAACAGCCAGTCAGTTGAAAATTAAAACATTAGACACCCTTCATCTCAGTGGATTTTAAGCGTCTAGTCAAATTATGGACTGTTACTATGAAATTTGACTGTAGGCTTATTTCATTGAATAACACATATCTACATTCTAGTTAATATCCCCTTCACATCTGCTTAACTACCTCATTCTTAGTATCATTGAATACAAGAACAGATTCAAAGACAGACATAGAGAAAAACGTGTTCAGAGCAATTGGCAATCATGGATAGGCACTGGGAACTTTACTGACACAATTTTAGGTAGAAAAACACAACAATGAGAATATACATATGCTCAAAATTCAGATCTAGGTTACTGTTTGCTAGGTAACGTATCTCCACATAGCACAAAATGGCAATATTAAGAAGTGCTGTGCTGTTAAAATTATCTTCAAGTGTTCTGAAATTACAGTTCATCTCTGATGCACCACCTTCCTATTTTCCCCACTAGAAGCATTTCTGAGTTCCAGAAGCCCCATCCCACCGCAGCACACTGAAATTCTCCACTCCTGAGTTCCTTCTACATACAGTAACTCCTGCTTTCTTTTTTCTTTTAAATGAAGCAAAGTTTGAAACGCAAAGCAAGGTCAGAACTATGTAAAAGTCTTCACAGTCTTTGTCTTTCTAGGCTTCGCAAGCTATGGACAAATGATGCAGGCAACACAGCATAACTGGACAAAACTTAATATCCTGCTGAATTCCAGGACAAGATACCCTTTAAAAACTTATTTTAGCAGAACTCCAATACAGCAAGATGAAGTAGCTCCAGACACTTCAATAATGGGACAGTACCTAACTAACTGTTATCAAAAAGACATAAGTCAGACTTAAGGAAAGACAGCCATGCTTGAGATCTACCTCAGATAACATACATACCCAAAGAATTTATTCCTGCAAGCAGCTTTGCTGTAAGAATGTGTAAGAACATTTCAGTAGAGCAACTGTTGTTCTCTCTGACACAGCAATAGGACTTTTTGAAACACTGATCTCTGATCAGTTCGGTGCAGGACAGATACACTAACACACCTGCTTTTTACATCAATTATATCCATGTCATTTCAAGGATTTTATTGACCCATGAAAGTGAATTTAGCATATATTTACATGGAGAGGAAATGCCACATGTTTAAACCAAGGCACCGGTGACCATACACAAAGACAGATCAGGAGTTACAAGATCAGCTCTGCCTTTCCAGCTGTGAGGCAGCACTTTGTCTTTATTGTCAAGGCAGCAAGTTTACCACTTCAGTAACTGAGTTATTTCTCAGAAGCTGTTAAAATGTTGTAATGAAACTGTCATGCTGAATTAATGAGAGGCCTTTGCTGATATTTAAAGAGCAGTACAGAAGAATGATTATGTGGCGGTGAGGAAATGTGCACTTCGCAAACAGTTGTGATGTTGGATTCTATTATCCAGCAAGCCTGTGCCACCTATTTGTCACCAGCTTCCTACTAAAGGTTGCAGTCCTTTATACTTGCTAATGGAGCTGTTCATGTAAACATTTTTTAACCTGGCAGGAAAATGAGCTCGGTTAAAAATTAAAAAAATAACAGATCTTTGCTACCCAGCTCATCCAGCACTGGTGGAACAGAAGCAAGTATCTGCCTAGAATTTCCTACACACTACAGTTGCCCATTTGATGGCTCCTAAATCGTTGACTAGTTTATTCCTTGCTTCTCCTAGTATTTGTGAGCTTCCCAATCAGGTTGTACAGAAGGACAACCTGATTAGTATCCTGCTTCATGCAAAGCCTCCAGAAATTTTAATTTCAGTTTTCAGTCCCATTTCTGCCACATATATCAGGTAGCCAGTTTGGGTTCAAAGAACCAAAAGCAGTTTTCAGAAGCTAGACACATTTTCACATGACACCATTTTTATGACAAACTGCTTAAGGGACAAAATTCTGCCTCAAGATCAGGTACTGGCTTCAGCTTTTATCATGGAACTGCTTTCTTCTGCCCTTCCCAAAATCCACCTGACATATCAAAGTAGAAGTATTAAATGGAGAACTCACTTTCAGTGATGAAGGTGTAACCTCCAGGCCACTCAGGACTCAGCAGATTGTTACCCTTCCCACTACGTCTGTGGGTCAAGTAGATATTTACCCCAATAGTAAGAACCCATAGTTATTCAGAAATTTAGATATGCATTTATCAGTCATGTGTAAATATAACTTGGTGAGGGTTACAGTTGGTAAAAAACTTGGTCTTCCATTTCCCTGTTGGATTAGCACACTTGGGAACCAGCAGCACGCAGACTCCGTGTTTCCTATGGACACAGCTCCATTTCACAGAGTTCAAATTGCGAATTTCCCAGTTTCTTTTAGAGAAATACACTCAAATTTATTGGGGACACACACACACACACACACGACGACCCTACTACTGGGCAGGATATGTATCCAACTCTATTTCCATTTCCCTAGTGCTGGACCATCAGCTATCAAACATCTCTAACATTTTGTGCCAGTTGTGAAATTGCGATACTAGCAAACAGAAAATTTGACAGTACAAAAAACCCTCCACACCTACCGGGTCATCGAGCCATTACAACACTACACACTAAGGAAGGAAAAAAAACCAAAAATAAACAAAAAAAAGCCCACCCTACTCTAAAAGAGCTGCACTTGCACACGATGCTGTTGTCATCAGCCTGAAACAACCGACCCTTTCTCTTCTGCCCATTTGGCACCAATTGTGCATCAATAATCTAGCAACACAGCAGAAAAATATTAACTACTCTGCCCATCCTCAAATAACATGTCTAATGTGTTATTTTCGATCAGCTAGAAATTCATGGGTTTGGTTAGCTCCTTAGCACACTGTGTTTACACTGTAGAGTTAATTACCTTGTGTTTAAACACCAGTTGCCATGTTGTGCTAATGCAGTGCTAATTACCTGAAACAGATGAAGTTTACTTGCACACACCAAATGTACTGAAAAAAAAAGATTTTACTGCTTATGGAACAAGCAAGATTTTTTACATCATGATTAACTAGTTAACATGAAGGGAAGGAAACTCTTGATTAGTCAATATGTGCCTACCCTTAAACATGCTACTACATCATGAATTAGGCCTTATGAAAGCACATTCTTCAATCACCACTATCAACAGGGCAGCAGAACAGTAACATAATCCAACTGCTTGCACTTTGGCATCCTCAGCCCACAACGTACAAGAGAAGTCTGTAATATTCAATGCTCTCAACATCTGGCCCAAGTGGTATTTCAGTTGAGGGAACTGGTTTCCAGGAACAACCGTTTCTATTTGGGCAAATAATCATTTTTAGCCGCCTTTGATCTTGCTGGAACTTTCTAAATCAACCCTGTTGATAAGGCGGTTTAGCTACAAGATACTTCATGCTTTTGCCAAGCACAGCTCTCCAAAGCTGTACCTTGCATGAAGTTTTTAAGCAACCGGTACATAAAACCCAGGGTACAATACAGGGGAAATAGTGTAATGCTATTTACTTAAGACGCCCAACATCAGATAGTTGTTGTGTTATGGCCAGCATTGGATATTTCACTACAAGCATTCTGAGTATCAATTGGGATCACAACAGTAGCACACTCTCTATGTTATTTCAAGCTTTTAACAACTCTAACCCCTTCTCAACACACCAGATACCCTGCTGAGGGAAATTTTTCCCACAAACACAGGATAGGAAAGATTTTTCCCTGCTCTGGGCAGGTCCATGCTTCCAATCCATTGCTGAGCATAACTTTTCTTTTTTATTGCAAACAATTTGGGTTGGGGTTTGTTTTTTTTTTCCCCCAGAGTGGGAGTTGAGAAGCTTTTCCACAAATACAACAACATCCCTGACTTCTTCCACAGCTACCACTACTGACAGCTCTTCCACTAGTTGTTCTCTTTTGATAACAAAGATAGTTCATCAAGTTCTTGAACCGTATGTTTTTAGTCCTTAAAGCATTCTAACAGATTCCCTTCTTACTTATTTCCAGCTACCTTCTCCTCACTCATTGCTTCCCCTTTTTCCTATTCCTCACCTCCTTGCCCAGCTGCTTGAAATCCTGGTGTTCCCAGCCCCCCGTTTGAAGGGGCATAATTCCAAACCAATCGCAGATTGTATCATTACTTGCAGAAATCTACAGTTTCATTGATCCTTCTTTTGAAAGCTACACTATCCTCACCTTCTCTGGCTGCCTCTTTAGGGTTTCGGGGTTTTGTTGTTGTTGTTACTGATTCTGAAGATGTAATGTATTAGCTTTATTTATGTGGGCAGCAGGCCTGAATAATCATCTTAGATCCTCAGGCTTCAAATGATTCAAAAAACCAATTTTTACCTGGAAGGGAAGGAGGCTCCTCAGAAAATAATTCCTTTCCCCCAAAGGTTTGAACTTTTGCAGGGTGGAATGAGAGAACTTCCAACCAACTACTGCCACTGCCACTTAATGTCAGGGCACTGCACCCCCATCACCCACATACCAGCGGATTATAATCCTCACCTGCAGGCATTGCTTTTAAAGCCCTACAAGCCAGGCGAACAGTGCACGCACGCTGCCTGGAACAGAAACCACTTCTTGCCCAGCCTTTCCCTACTGCGTGGCGAGGCAGCAGAGTGCAGGATCTGAGGATGCATTTTTATCCTGATGACAACAAGTCTCCAGCATGCCGTGACGCGCGTGCTGACGAACAGGGACACCCAGGGAGAAACCAGGTGTCAGGCAGTGCTGGGTCAAGTTAGGCAATGACAGCTTTTAGAAGAGTCACTACAGCGATGTGTGCTCTTACCTATGACTAACTGGGAGTGTTTACAGAGACAGCCAAGCACCCGAGCAGTCCGTGCTTTTGCCCAACAGCACAAACAGCCTTCTCCCGAACTGGCAAACCCTCTGCCCTTTCCCGGCAGCGGGCAAACGCACCCCCACCCTTCTTCAGCTCAGCCCCAGAAACCATCCACTTCACAGCACTGAGAAAACACAGTGCACTGGCAGAAGTCTGCTTTACACAGAGGATATATAAATCATCCTCTCATTTACAGATGAGAAGTGTTTCAGGACTGAAGAAATCAAACTTATATTTCACAAAAACACGTTGATTTTTCAGAAACTGGGGAGGGAAAGGTACTCATGATGTTACCACATGTTGAAACAGTTTGTTTACTTTAACTATTATCTCTTCACCATTTGGCATGAGATGTCCAGAATGTGTTGCCTGTTTATGTCCATTCTGCTCTCTAACAAAGAGATCAACAATCTGTAAAGCAGAAGCCCCTCAGCTAAAGGCAAACATTTAAAGCTACAGCTTTTCCAGCAAACCACAGAAAAGGTCACTCCACAGTGCAGGGAGAGGAGAACTCAAAGGAAGAAAGTTCTTCTAATACTTTTGCTCATATATGCCTTCTGGCTATGGCAGTGGAACTTTATTTCATTTCCTCATATTTTAGTCCCCAGTTGAGTACCTTTAGCCTTTTGGAAGTTTTATATTTTTAAAGCCTGGAGGAAGAAAACAATATCCAGTTCTCTTCCAGTTTGTGAGAACAGGTTGAGATTGATTTCTGTTTGCATATACTTTCAGAGCTTGCATAAGTTAGTTATATTTACATCAGTGAAAGCAAACTTTCTTCTGTAAACATTCATACTTAAAAGACACGGAAATGCCCGCTTTAGACAATTATACTACCAACTTCGTAGATAAAGCAAAGCAATTATTCCACATTAACAACATAAAAAGTGATTCAACCAATGCATAAAGCAGCAAACTAGGAACTAACTGAAAAGAACAGGTCAAAGTTGCATACACCACGCTTATTTTATCCACCCATACACAGTTCAACTTAGCCACATTAGCCAATTAAGCAATGGTTAGAGCACTTGAATGTTTTTCATAATCATTCAGTTGGGAGAAATAGGACAGATTGGGTAACTAAATTCACACACATTGCAACAGCCAGCTATTCCAATCACACTGCTGTTACTTAATGCAACATCTACGTAAGTGGGAAAGGGTATGCTGTATCAGTAAAACGCTTTCAGAAAAGTCTGCAGCAAGGTTCAAAACTTCTCAGAGTATTTTTCCTATTCATTGCTACTAAACAGACCAGAAAAAGAAGTGTTTTCCACAAAGCAGAAATTCCTTTCCTGCTAAGTAAGGGAAAGTCCTACAGGTTATTAAAACACATTTTAATACTTTCCCCTGTATCCATCAGTTGCATCAGAAGAACAAGCCCTAAATGCTATTCAGGAAGCCACTAATTTGATTATTGATAATGCCACAATTTGACTTCATGTATACTGCCATCACTGAAAGTTATGTCTCTGCTTTCCCAATAATCCTTCTGTGCCATCACTCTTTCAACAGGCACCTTCTGCTCTGGCAAACTGCCGTCATCTAGGCTGGGGAAAAAAGTAGGACTGATGAGGCTCATTATTATTATTTTGGGTTACTCAAAAGTCATTTCCAAGTGTCAGGCTGAAGATAGACATATGATTCATACTCTGAACCTATCCTCCATTTGGTAGGAAGGAGAAGTAGTGTATTTGTTTTAGACTAGAACATCTATGTGGTGTAACAGAAGAGCTACACATCTTACATTAACATAGCCAGGACCACCCTAATGCATTAAGCCATTGTTCCCAAACTATGCAAGCAGCATAGTAAGTGTTTCCCCGTTTGGGAATAACTGCACAAGCCAATGTGATCTGAAATTCATATCTGCTCTCAGAAATCAGAGATTCCAGTTGATTTACTAGAGACTTAGCCAATCTCTTCCTTCCAGCACTGAAGGATATGGGGGGGAGGAGTGTTGCTATTCTTTACACTCATTGAAAATAAACAACAGAGCTCTCTACATCAGACAAAATTCCTTCTGTTAAGAGCTAGAGGTCTTCATTTCAGATCCTTCAAAACAAGCACGGTATTAGGGATCCTTTATCTGTTACAATCTTTATTTAAGCAACATTTAAGTCATCGGAAGTTTACATCTACAATAAATCTGTTACCACTACTTTGGCACAGAATTAGTCTAGAAAGCCAATTCCCGTTTAGTCCAGAATGATCTGACTGAAGCAGAGATCACAGCTACTGGGACATAATCTGTCACGTAATTTTCATCTCATTCAACAGATTTATAACATAAAAGACAAAAAAGGATACAAAAAACAAATGTCAATAACCTTTCCTATCCCCATTTAAATCTCTAATTACAATAAATTAAATACCCCCAACATCTCCACAAGTTAATGTATTCCATGGTTAACACCTATTATTCTTATTACATCCACTAGTCATTACTTTTAAATGAACTACATAGAAATTGTTGGCAATTACCATCACACAATCTCCCCGTGAAATCTTTGTGTTAGGGATCCAGCTACCCAGCCTGAAGACAATACCTCACAGGTCACTTTCCAACAGGAGTAAGAAGGAAGTTTTGCTTCACCTTTCAAGCTCACACAACTCGATTTTACAGGAGGGGGTGTGGGGGAGGATGGGGACAAAAAAATCCAGCAAAACCTGTTTTAAATCTAAGCACAGAAACGAAGATTTATCAGTATCAAGTACTATTAAACCAATGTATTTCAATGTGTTCAACAGAAGTCAACAGTAGGATCGCAGCCAAAACAGATGATGCCACCCACTACGTACTATAACATACATGTACAGACCCTCCACAGCACGTACCTCCAAAGGTGGTCAACCAGGTTATCACAGCTAAGCTGGTTAACAGCTAAAACACCTCCCTCAGGAGTTCTTTCTGAGCCTCATTTTCAACAAAATATTCTTACCTTAAAAGCATTTGCACAACAATATAATACACCAAGTTAAATAACCAGCGTTTAGGTACGGTTAGGGATACTTACATAGAAGGTCCTACGCAAGGCTTTAAATTATTGCCAATGAGATGATACTTTTAATGAAAACTATAAACCTATCAAAGAGACAAGTTAGAGGCATGTTTACTGAAGTAGGACAGAAAGGTCAAGTAAAATTGCAATGGCAAATAAGGAGTCTTCAAAAGTACTGGAATTTTTTTTTAAGACAGGCACTGCTAATAAGGTCTTTAATACAAGCTTGTATTTACAATGCTTACAAAATAATCAAATAAAAATTGTTTCATGTTAGCTAAGTGAGTCTATTTCACATTAACATTTTCCCCGAAGACCTAAGAAAGGTCAGCTACCACATTAGTTTCTCTGCCTTCACCGATGAACGATTAATTATCATTCTTTCCTATTCTCCTTCCATGACACATCACTTACAACAAAAACTCCATAAAGCTGCACTAAAACACAAAAAGGAAAACAGTTAAAAATTTAACTCAGAAAAATGTAACTTCTTCCTGTTTGATGCTTTTCTGAAGCCTGAAGGGATGCAGTATTCATAAGAAATTGAACATCTCCCCTGACATAAGAAATAAAAGTTAAATCAACACTCAAAACAAAACAGGCAGTAACTCATACAAGCACAGTAAACAGTGGGTTGAGAAGAATCACTTTATTTTGCTACAAATTGTGACATTTATTCTTTTAAAAACAAGAACATACAAAAACACTAGGAGCTTTCTGCAAAGAGAATGAATCACAATTGCAGGACAGGCTCCTGTCCCTCTGGCCTGTAACCCAAAGGCCAAGTTCGCAGAATGATGCCCACGCTCTGCAGGGCTTCAGAAGGAAGGCATGGTCCCAAAAGTACACGATTCCAACAAAGCAACACACATCACTGCTAGATTAAGAACAGGGCAGCAGCAAATCTGCTGAAGTGCGAGACGGAAAGCAAAACACGTCCCTGGGAGTTAAGGCAGCACTGCCAAGCTGCCAGAGCTGGGAGCTGAAGCCTGTCAACGCTGAGGCAAGGAGGACTTCGGCAGTTCCACAAGCCTGATGGCAGCCTAGGCAGAGGTTGCTGCCTTGCCATCGTATCAGTGTAGCACTTTTCAATCACTACAGGTCAAATTTTAACTTGCAACAGAACTGCTTCTCTGAAATTCAAAGGAGAAGCTGGAAGAGGTATAGAGTACTGGTAATGTGAGCTAGAAGCTGAGCCCAGAAGGGAGGCCTTAATGTGCAACTCTTCAAGACCTCAACTTCAACACCTCACTAATGTTTGTTTCCCAACCAATGCAATACTACTGGTGAAGCTCCTCAATACTCCATTGTATGCATTAGAAAAACACTGTGAGAAGAACTGTTGTAATAGCAAAAAGTTTTTACCATATAGTCAACTCCAACTATGATTTTCTTTCAGACTACTCACACACTTTCAATAACACATTCCTCTGCTCTTTGTGTTAGTGTAATTTCATTAAAGAATGTTTACTCCCAGTTGGCACAATGAGAACAAATAAAAATTATAGCACAATATACTTTCTTTATTCACATGTTCTGCTCCCACAAACTACTTTAGTCTTGTTTATGATTAATAACTGCAAGCAACAAGTAGCATCTTTTCCTTCCAAAACACTCAGCATTAAACAGTTCAAAGGGACCTTTTACTAGTTCCCTAATTCCCTCAAGACAGCAATATAAAATAGTAACAAAACTACAGCCAAATCCCCCCTCTCCTCCTCCATCACAGGTTTTAGAGATTTCACATATCATATATTGCTGTCTTTAAGATGTACTTTCAAATACTGATTTTTCCAGTTCTAGTTGCTGGCATCAAGATGAATTAAAAAAATTTATTTGCTCATGAGTGAAGAGAAATGCCCCAGAAAAAAAAAGGTTTACAGACCTAGACCTGAAACTCCTGCAAGAAGGGATTTAGAAACAAATGCATTAAAACTAGAGCATACTCACAGAAAGGGGCGAACTCCTGTGACATTCTAAAGCAAAGTTCTTCCCCTCTCCTCTCCTCAAACTGCTATACTGTCTGGCTGAAGCACTCTCTTCAGAGTCACCCTGACAAGCCAAAGGGGAGTTTAAAAAAAAACAACACCCAAACAACCCACCCACTGGTCTGCTAGCGATTCTAAGCAATAAATATGTAACTGCTGCATTTGTTCCCTTCTAAAAGGGAGGAGAGTAAATCAGGATTTGCTGGTGCTGCAGAAGCTCTGAATCTCAACAGAAGACGTTTTATTATTACAGAAATAAAACATCAAAAGCTCATGCATAAAAAATGACATCCTATCGAAAGGGTAAATGGTGAGGTAGAATATAAAATTATGCAGCATTGTAACTCTCTCCTCTTATCTCGGTGGAAAGAAAGAAAGAAAAAATCAACTCCTCATTAATCTGATGAAAGATTATCTAAAACCTCTGGGGATTAGTGCACAGTTGAAAATGCTGTTCACATCACCGATTAAATTAAAGGTCACTATAAAAATCTTTATGGGAAATTCTGACTGACTTACAGAAAAGCATGTTTCCAAAATGAAGGAAAATAAGCTGCCTTGAATCCTAAATTAAAAAGGGCTTATCAGAGTCGTATTTGGGCTCGTTTTTCCCAACAATTCAAATGCACATCAATAGGCAAAACTGCCTACAGGTAACAAGTGAGTGTTAAAGGGTTTTTTTACATTTGCATTCATTTCACTAACAAATAAAGTTTGTCAATATTCACAGTAAGTCTGAAGTGAAAACAATCATCATACACCCTCACACAAAACCAGCAGAAAATATATTTACAGTTAATATGCTTCTCCACATGAAGCCAAACACAGATATAGAGATGAGTAGCACCAATTAATAACTCAAAACCCCAGGTTCCCATGTAAAATGTAGTCATGAAAGATCTTAAAAAAGGAATGGAATCTACAGACTTACAAACCATACCCCATAGGTATCTAAAGAGATTTTTTTTTTAATGGATTTTTAATGATTCATCAAATCTTCTATTTCATGTGTCCAATCTCTATTTTAATTTCATGTTTTGCAGAGAATTAGCATGTAAGGCAGAACTAGCACTTTCAGGCTTTTTTGCCTGGCAGGCCAAAACACGGTACACCATCATGGTTTCATTATTTCTCAGGGTTGCTTTCAGAATTGGAAAAGGGGGCATTATCTGGCTTAGTTAAACAGGACTAACGCATTTAATACTTAAAAGTTGGGCCAAGCATACATCCCTAAGCAGCAAGGTAATAACTCTAATAAGAGCTACAGAACCATGATGGACCAGTGATGCCACATACTCCAGAAAGTCATGATGGCAGAGCAGGAAAAAGGCACAGGGAGGATGCAGGTGGGGAGGAATCTTTCCATTCAACCTCACAGACCAACTCAAACAAGTGGAGTATCTTTGCATGCACTCAATGAGCCCTCTTCTCTGCCAGCAAAGTCCTCACACCTTCACATGTACAAGTGTCAGCAGGACTTTTTGCCATCCTGCATTGCCACACATCTGTGAGCATGCCTCTTGGAAATGGATGGCTCAACATGTTTCAGCTAAACGAAACGCCTATGTTGCCATCTACAGAAGGTTACTCACACTGTTGGGTTATTCTACCAAGGCAACTTCAGCCAGAAGCAGCTTGTTATTTCCAGCTCTGCTAATACAGTTCGGTTATTGCTGCGGCCTTTGCAACCACTCTAGCCCCTGTGAAGTGCAAGAAATACAGAGCTTCCTACGAAAATGTAGATGGCTTCACAAGCCTAGGACCTCGGTATGCCCCAGGCACAATGCAGTCATTACCCAAGGATTATCTGATTTCTGATCTTTCTCATCCTCCAGCTCTGGTGGTACTTTTTCAACTTTCAGATCCCCAGGCAGTTGACAACAAAACAAAACAAGAACTAATCAAAGCAAGGCTACTTTCAGAAAGCTTAAATTGTCTATGGGAAGGAGTCGGGCTACATCTACATTTAACACAAATATTCACACCTAATTAGAAAGGTAGTTGTACTTAACACATGGAAGTTAATTAACATAAGGCATCTGAAGATACAGAGCAAGCTACAACTATTAACATAGGGAACTACTTCCAGAGAGCTTGTTACATGGGCTTATTTCCTTGCATCTCTTCTACCTACGGAAGGCAAAAAGTGTCTTTGAAAAAAGCAGAAAACGCATTCCAGATAGAGCGAAACAGGATTTCTCAGAAGTTTTTGAAAGCATAATACCCAGAGGGTCCAAAGGACAGAAAAGCTTAGTAAAAGGTCAATAACTAGGACTTCATAACATGCAAGTCTTTTCAGAGTTGCAATCAAGTTTGAGACGCGGTGGGACAAAAGTAATGCAACCCAAAAGTCGGGACTGTTCTGCAAGGTTTCTTAAAAAAATTGTTCCCAACACTCAAGAGTCTTGCCAGTAGCATGAAAAATTAATGGAGAAGGGTACTACCAGCCTCTCATGCCACCTGGAAACTGCGAAGGCAAGAAACATAAATCAGCATCACATGAACAAAAAAGCTTTTTGTGATCTGATTTTGGAAGGAAATGCCTTACGTACTAGATTCCTCGATTTCTCTGAAAGCCCTGAGCAGATAATCATGTTATTTTGAATTTCAGTATTATTAGAAGGGTAATAAAAATTTGGCTTTAACTTACCTCACTGAAGAGTAGTGTTCACACAGCACTTTGAACAAATAAGATAATACAGAATCACGCACTTCCTAAAATGGCAATAGCTATGATACAGAACCAAGTAGAAGCAGCTAGAAAAAATCAGACAACCCATCTCATTCTAGCAACATGTGTGCAGAAATCATAAACCACTAGTAACAGCTTGTATGCTTCAAATCCCTTTCACTTCTAATTCATAGAGAGATCCACAGAAGGTCAACAAAATGCAAAGTCAACTTTGAAGAAACCACGTTCTGAATTTTTCCCATGCTAAAGAGAAAGGTTTTGCTTATTAAAAAAAAAACAAACCAACAACAAACCCACACACAAAACCAAACACACAAAACAGAAATACTGTCAAATATTGATGAGTAAAGATATTGAGGCTCAATTAAAAACATTAGGCCAGAAAATGCAGACTTCCCAGCTTTCCAACTATGAAGACATAAGGGGTCTTGGGGTTTTTTCAGCTTGTCAAAAATCTTCTATATATTATATACATTTCAGTATAGCCTCTCAAAGACTAATTTTCCATTAACCAGTGGTTTAAGCCTTTTATGACTAAAAATATTGAACTATAAGACACAAGGACAAAAAACCCCACTCTATCGCACAGTGCTGAACCAACCATAAAATTCATGGTCATTTTCTTACAGCACATTCAAATATTTTACAAGATACACAAAAGTATTAAGGCAAGAGAAGTAGAAGTACGTGGCAAAAGCACCTGTATGTGTGTTCTCATTTAAATAGGTGCTTTCTTATTCCTCGCACAGTATTTATAACTCCAAACATTTAACAGTGTAAATTAATTACTGGACAGATGTTGGCAAGAACCTTCCCTGGACTTTGTTGTCCAGAACGTGAAAGAGATCCCTGCCAAAACCAGGATATTAAAACCAAAGCCACCAGCTTGATTTGCATTCCTCTGTTTCTTGCATTAGACACAGAAGAGAGCAATAGTTAAGGGATCAGTTCAATATACTAAAGCTTTCTGGTGGTTTGGTTTGTTTGCTTGTTTTTTCTTTGTTTCCCAGGAGCATTTGAGGTAATTCCTATTTCTAAAAGCTGGATACATTTCAATTGCAACACAGGACAGGTCAATTACAGATTGCCTGACCTTAACAGCTGCTTTACCGGCTTGACTCTTACTGAAATCAACTGAGTCAGTAAATGATGAGAACCTCCCACAGCATATTTTTTTAATCGTAATTGCTAAGAAACTATTGCAGGTAGGTACATGGAAGAAAAACAACTTCACCAGCAATCTGAATTAACAGGATCATTTTACAGAAAAATAGGTAAAGACACCATATTCCTCATAAGGAAAATCGGCATGCTGCGATGACACAAGGTGAGCTCCTTCGGCACCTTAAAACCCTTTTGCTCACACTTCTAAGCAACAAGAACAGGAGGGGATCCTTCCTACTTTGTTCTTCTCCCTCAAAAGGTGGGCTGTTAACATGCCTAGAAAGATACATTTGTCAAGTGAATGCTCTCAAAAAAGTAAACAAAGTTGGATTGGGAAGAACACTTTTTCCAGCAGCATGGCTCTACCTCAACATGTTCTTTCACTGTGTGAAGCAGGTCACAAACTTAAAAAAAAAAAAAAAGAAATAATAAAAATATCTCTGTAAGGTTTTAGTTAACAGTTTTCTGAAGTCTTCAACACTCCTTGAAAAGTGTCTCTGCTGAAAAGTAACTTCCAAAGACCAATAATGCAGGAAGCAACACAGCCACCCATTACCCATTCTCTCTCAGCTCAGAAAGCAATTACTTGTTTCTGTATGGTGTAATTCACTCATGCAGCATGGAGACCCAGACATGGGTCCTTATCTTAGTGGAAAATAGACCTCAGGTACACAAGGATGATGGGACAACATCTGTAAATGAAATTATTCCTTCAGGGCTCTTATTTCAGAGATACTAAATTCTGATCAGCTCCATATGGAGCGGTAAAACACGCAGGCAGATCTCACTTCTGCAAACGTCACTCAGCGCAGTTGCCTCCAGGAATCCCATCTCACAGCCCCACAGGCTGAAAACTACAAGGTCAGAATGAGGGTGCCTTGTGGCAATACATACCCCAAATTTCAGTTGCCTGCTGAATTCATAGTGCAGCATGAAGGGCCTAAAAACTTTTTTAATAAATTTTTAAGAAGAACCCCACTTCTACTTTAAATTCAAGTGGTATTCATACAAGCTCTCGACAGTTATTCTCCTTTGCAGTTACTTCCCTGTAAAAAAATCTTCCCTTTCTCATCCTACGATATTTGCTATTCAATAACCAGGTATCATCAGTGTTACATTTGTCCAGCAAATGCCTTCAGCACCGTTAAAGTTTCTACTATTGCAGACAGAAATAATGTTTATAGCCCCAGCTACTTGATAAAATAGGTAAGAACAAATGCACTCCACTGTATGTGGGTTACATTTTGCGTATGCAGAGGCACAGAAAGTGTCATTAAAGTAGCTTCAAGGAAATGAATTTCAGGTCATCAATTTTAAGGTCTTGATTTGCTGGAAGATAAAAGTACAGCAAAAGCCACCAGACGGATTCAAAAGGGCAAAGGAAAATAAGTGTCTTTGAGCCATATCCTGCCTAGTTCAATTACAGTATAACGCAGGCAATTCTAATTTCAGGCATATGGCAATGTTCTTATATACATACTTATATCCACCACGCATCTGTTTATCAAATAGAGTCAATCAGCTATACAAGCTCTAGTTTACAAACACTGTAAGTTTGTGAGCACATACATAGTCTCTTCCTCATACATCCCCATGCCTCAGGGGTGTGGCTGTTCAAGCAAGGCTTTTAACTGCTGAGAGGGGTCAAGCCAGAGAAGCCAAGCACGGGTGGCAGCTACATTCTCTTCCAGGACAAGGTGACCAAACAGCGATGACTGACGTGTGAGGAAGCTGCACCCATCCCCAAGGAGCTGACTCTGCCATGATACACATAACTAAGGCTTTAGCGACAAGACTGGCTGCTCTTTTGGGGAAGCTGAAAAAACAGTACAAGTGGAGATCCAGACATGGGATGGAAATCTTTTCAACTTTCATTTATGCTCAACTTGCATATTTATGCTCTGAAATACATCACACCTCTAAATGAATCTTTTCAGACACTCGGAGTTTTCTACAACTGTTAGGCATAGATCCTCAGCTTGCCTGTAACCTCTAGACAGTGTTAAGGCATCTTGGAAAACTCAGTCTGTTCTCATAAAGGGAATGCTAACTGAATTACAAAAGAGGAGAGCTCACATAGATAGCTGGTCCTTTCTCCATCCACATCTCGTTATTCACCAAAATAACAAATATTAGCTTTGGGATTCTTTTTCCCCCCATAAAAATACGTTTGTAAAGTTGTCACACATTTGCCTAGAAGGTTTACTGAGGACCTGGCAAAGCCTTTATTAACGAGCACATTTTTGAGCTGATAGACATTTAGGATTATCTCACCCTTAGTTTTTCCCCCTTTTTCCAATTCCTTTGTTTAATACTTCAAGTCAGGTTGAAAAGGAAGAACTGTGAAAGCGATTAGACAAAAAGAACTGCTACCAAGAAGGTCGTACGAAGATAAGCCTTATCAAACTTCACAGCTGTTACAAACAGGAAAAGGAACATATGGATCACTTTCATTTACCACCAAAATACATTTATTTGTGTGTTCAACCCCAAACATTACACAAGAGTATTAGGAAAGAAAGTGAAGCCCCTCTGGGCAACAGAAATGACAGACACATACTAAGCAAGCAGAATGGAAATTCCCAGCTTGGAAGGCACCCAGAGCAGGGATCCTTACCTTGCACTGGCTGGTGTGGGGCAGGGAGACGGGAACAAGAGGTGGGAGGTGAGCAGGGGTATGGGAATGCTGTGGGAATTCTGTGACTGCTGTGAGATCATCATCCCCAGCCTCAGCTGGAGGATGCCTTCAGAAACCTGGCCAGCCGCCCCCTGCAGAGGCAGGTTCTCAATCCTCACAAGTTTCAGAGGTGTAGGTAACACAACATACTGCAATTACAAGCCAAGAGACAGAGAGCACCAAACCTAGATGACGACTTTCACTGCCTACTTCTGGTATCACATGTTAAGCAATATTTCCTAATCAAGCTATCACAATCTCAAGTGTGTGAGCCTGAGTATCAGCCTTTGTCTCAAAAAAGCCTTATTATTCTTTGAGCCTGACTGGGCTTATAAAACAGACATTTTTATTTCCTCAGCCCTAATCCTGACATTCAGTGAAACAAAATTATTTTTCCAGGTCTCTAATTTCAGAATGGAACTTGACTGCAGCTCACGACAGGTTGCATTTATGTTTCCATCCTCTGTAATGTGCTTTGAAGTTCCCAGTATCAAAGGAGATAGTAGCTTGGTTTGTGCATGTATTTTTGCAGTCCTGTTTTATAACTGAAGTATAATTTAAACAAAACACGTGAAATCCAGAGTAAGGTCTAGAGTCTTACAGCTCCCAGTCCTCTTCATAAGCTGCTAAAACCCAAGCCAGCAATTTTTAGGACTCAAAGAGATCCTTTAGAAGAGCACCTCAATTCTTGAATATACATTTTCATACTCTTAAAGAGATCCTCTTTTAAGCTTGACCATCCCATCTTCTCATAGCTTAAGGATACTAAAACTGCATTGACAGGGTACGTGGTTCAGGGCACGTAATACGTTCCCCAGTACTAAGGAACGTTTTTCTGCAATGTTCCTGTCATCCAATACCAGTGGGGTCAGAGAGCATAACAGTTTATAAGCCACAGAGACACTAGCTAATGAACATTAAAGCCTAGCTCATACAACAATTCATTTGTGCCACCCCCCTGACCTTTATGGGAAGACACCACTGTTTACTATGTTTTATTGATCTTCTGTTATCCTTTGTCCATCAGTTGTCTTGTCTTTTAGAACACTAACTTAACTGCTGTGCTATGTATTGGCTTGGACTTTGCACAGCAGAGTAACGCACCTTGCTGTTCGCAAAGGAGAGAGTTAAAATAAATAGGCCAGAAAGACAACAAACAGAGCACTAGGAATTTTGAGGAGCAGGAAAGCAAAATCAGAGAATATACTCTTTCTTACCATTATATTCTCATGTCTTTCCAAACACACTAACAATCAACTTCATCAGAGAGAATAGTTCGGAGCACCCAGAGAATAAAGACGACTGGTAAATAACCTGACACCGTACAAGTCCTCGCCTCACACGGGGTGAAGCAGGAAGAAAAAACACCCGCAAAACTGACAGGGACTACTGCACACTGCAGATATTCCAGCCACTCCAGCCTACTCTGCTGTTCAAACTTGCTCCTCTGCTTCCTACCTCCAACAATTTCCAGTCGGAACAGGACTGGCTTTGGCTAACACAGGAAGTTTTTAAGTGACTCCTCTCAGATGCCTTAATTAAGCAATTCCAACTTAAGGCACTTGCTTTTTATTTCCCAGAGATACTGGTCATCAAGGACTCCATTAAAGGAAATGGTGATGCATCTGTTAATCAGGTCTTAAAAGGAATACATCCGTAGCCCTGGGGATCAAAATAATTCATTACTGCAACAGCCTTCTCCACAGCAAGGAACGACTGAGAAGGCAGACAGCACAGGAACAACGATACAGGAAAATTGCTGCATTACAGAACTGGAAGTCTTACACTACACTGGGCATATTGTTATGATGCTTACCAGAGAGCGGATTTTGTTCCGTGAGCATACTCAAAACTCATCAAACTAAGTTAGCATATGGCAGCCTCCAGTGCAAAATTACCCCAGTAAAGGACTTGTGTGAGAGAACCTAAATATTAACTTAAAATGTAATTTGCCAAGGAAGTAGGTAATTTCAGACCTACACTATGCAGAGCTTGGCCCAAATCCAAACAACTTCGTTCACTTCCAGTTCTTCTGAAGAAGACTATACTGAAGTGCTAACTCTCCTGGTGGTTCAACCTCAGTCCTCACAGTGTTGCTGAGTGAACAGGCGCACAGAGCTAAGGCCGTTCGGTGAAGTTAAACGTTCCTGGCCAACGTGCAATCTTCACGTTTTGCTGCCTTAGGCAGGAATGGGATCTTGACCAATAATTATTAACGTTCTGTCTTCAAAATTCTGGGCTTGCTACGTTAACAGAAGTTTAAAAAAAAGTTAAACCATCCAAGAACAGGTAATTTACAATTCTGACAAGAACAGCAGGTCATATATTTTTATGACACAATAATTGCGATTCTCTCCCACGCATCCTGGAAAGAAGCTGAATTCAACCACTAGTAGTACCAAAAAAAAAAAAAAAACCCAACAAAAACCCTAACCCTTTTACTTTGTGGATCATTTACCACAGTCCTCTACAATAAGGAAACAAGTGGTAATTTATTTTTTTTTTAAATCAGCAATCAACAACATCTTTACACATACCATAACAATATGCATCTGTACACTTAAGAAAGAAACACAGAATGGGAAATACTGATAATCCCAAAGGTTTCACTATTCACCCTAGCGCCTCTGAAGGCCTTACATCTTGCTCCTGCACTGGAGAGAGATTTCTGAAGGACAGATCACACTGCACTTGGCAGTTTCGCCTTTGCTCCCTACGTGTTAAATACTCCTTTTCCTCAAGCTATCTGACTGTGTTACTCAGCTGAATTTAGAAAAACTGTTCCCAGATTGCACATATCTTCAAATTTGCAGTTTCCATTCCAGTCTGCAATAAGAAAAAGATTTTGCAAATACAAGCCCACTTCTGTATTCCATGTCCTTTCCCAGCAGGCCTAACAAAGATGCTGTCTCCCTACAGGCCTGCGCAATAGAGGCATGAAGCAACAGTAGAAAACACTTCGAAATAGTGAAGTAACAATAGAAAACACTTAGACATGTGTCCCCATGTCACAAATGTCAGCAACTTCCCAAAAATACAACATCCAGATGGGAAATAGCATATCTGAGACAGCAAGAGACATAAATGAGAAGATCCCAGAACAGAAGCCGCCTGGCAGACCTGGAGTTTGGGCATTGTTTCCCAACAGTCGAGTCTCAAATAGTTCTCCAGAGGGACTCTTTAAAAAATAATATTGAAAAAAATATTCCTGCCTAAATCAGTTGAGCAATCTCTCTTGCCTTCCTCTCCTTCCTATCCCTTCCTTCCCTCAGCACTAATGCCTAATTTCACAGCACATACAGTTGTCTGCTTATTTTGCACAACATGGATCCAGCCTTCCACTAGGAAGAAAGAGCACAAGTCCCTGCCTTCACATCAGGATAGTTCGAGAACTATGAAGATGCACCACTCCACTTGCTTCATCACTTCAGCACTTTCTCTCATCACACTGAGCAAGTCATTCTCCTAAATACCAGCACTAAGAGACTTGTATGCAGCATACTAACTGATAACCTCTATCATAAAACAAATGGGACCTGAAGATGGAACTAAAGTAATTAGTTTTAACAGTATAGTATACCAGAAAGCATGTATCTGGTGCACAGAGCATGCAGCATTTTCTGTCTTCAAAGTACACAGCTAAAAACCAAAACTAAAAGCCCATGCCAGACCTTTCTTTACTGAATATATACTGTTCTTGAAGAGCTGATTAACATGGTTTCTGTAAATCCAGACAGGATGCTTCAACAGATACCTACAAACACAAACACCTGCGCTAAGGCCTCACACATACATAATGAAGGCTAACGCTATCTTACGAACCACATACTTCAACAGAATTAGTTCACATAAGTACTGCTTTTTTCATACGAAGGCTTCTTTTGCACTACATCACATTGTGAATGTGGTAATTTTCACATAAAACTGCAAACTGTGTTTTCTTAACTTAATAAAATTTTGGTTAGCTACAGAAAGTTATGAGCTATAGCCCTAAGTGCTACAGAAGTCACGGGGCACAAAAGAAGAGGCCACGCAGTGGGGGCAAGCCTTCAAGTCTACTTAGCCTTCTAAAACTCAGGAAGAGGTTAAAATAGCTGGAAAAAACTAAAAAGGCATTTGGAATAAAAGTTTTTTCTGCATACAAAAAGTAGTAGAGAATTCGACTGCAGAAATCAAGTCTAATAAAAATCAATAAAGCTACTAAACTGCTCTCCATCAAATTATTTTAAGTCTCTCCTTTGTCATGATCCCTTCAAAAAGCTTAATAATTGTATTGTTAATGCGCCAAAATCATTGCCTGTTCATATTGTGTTTAGGCATCTGGTGTCTCTTGAAATATAAGCTCTTTGGAGAAGAGAGCATCTTTTCCAGTCATTGCACAGCACCTTCGAAAATGAAAAGCATTTCGTGAGTAGGGTTCCTAGATGTCACATGCCAGTGCGAGTAAGTTGTCTTCCCCAAAAACGTAAGTGAAAATTTAAAATACGATAAACAGTTTACTTGCTTATTACCTGAAATTTTAAAATGTGACAAATATATTGCCCTACAAGCAGCTTGGGAGTTACTTTTATGCTTGTCATTTCTCCTCTGTAACTGCTGTAGAATCACAACCTAACTTATGTTGAAAGAGACGTTGGAGCTAGTCTGGTCCAACCTCTTGCTCAAAATAGGGCCAATTTCTAGCCTTACATCAAGGAGAGGACATGAGGAATAAGGCGAGTTGCATGCAGCACTGCAAGTCTTGTGACCATCAGAGATCTTGGGCCATCGATATGAGACAGTAAATCAAAGTTTAGACAACTTTGTGTGGAGGCTTTTCTTTGACCAGGTCTCTTGCTATCTAGTGGGCACAAAGTCAACGCTGCCTTACTTAGCTCCCTCATTTGCCCCTCGAGGGCTGCATTCTTCAGCAGTCCTGACACATGGTGTTGTTCACCCGTATTTCACTGTTCTACCATCCCCCCCTTGAAATCACAACACATCCTTTCCAGCGACCACTTTACCTAGAGTAAGAAAAGTCATTGTTCATCCCCTTTATTGGGCACATGGGGCATCCTTGCACATTTCCAGAGTTGATTTCTACTCTGAATACAATACATCTAATACCAAGTACACACTCATGAAGGCTCACAGTAGTAACTCTTATCTTTATTTCTCTAATCTCTAAGCCTACACTACACTTCTATTTTCCAACATACATAGTCATCTGATTGTTTCATTTAGGGCAGTAAAGGTTTCTAGAACATGATGCCTTTATTCAAGGGTATTTTAGAGCACACTGAATTAATATTACTACTTATTGTGGACATCTGATCCACAATTTCTAGCTTACCAACAGGAAAGAATAAAAATCCAGAGATCTGAGGGACTTTTCCAAGCTCCAAGACTGTGTTTAAGACCAGAATTTCCTTACCCTCCTCTTCATTCTTTTGCAACCTACAATTTACCCTAACAAACAAGCTTTATTTTTCTCCAGCTCCTGAGCAGGTATCAGCTACGCTGATAAGAAACATATCCTTACATATACTCACTGCCATGCTTGCGACTGGTCACCTGCACACTCACACAGCGTAAGGTCGGTGGCCTTCAGACATGCTAAAAGACAAGTCTTCTGATTTCATCTAACAGATTTGGTTGAGTTCACACAGAAAGGTGAGGTTAGAGCAGCACAACGCCCAAATCTATCAACTAAGCAGCTATGTGAACACAACCATGCATCTTCAGTCCTCTAGCTACATGATTTTAATTTTTTTTTCAGTTACATTATCCTTTTATTTACTAGATAGGCTTCCCTATCTCCCCTTACTTTGTTTACATATCTATGACAACAGGAAAATTACTGGCATTACACATTATGCATAGGTTTCCTGCTCCACATTGTTTACTTTGTAATACAGATTTAGAAGTTCTTTAGTTACAAACAACTAGGATTTGCTATTAACATTTGAAATAACTAAGTGTTGTTTTCATGCAAGAAAACGTATGCAAATAATATATGTACTTTATTGGCCTGTGTCCTTCTGCAAGTTTTCACTTACGATTTCATTAACTGATTTTCTTTTCTGAAATAAAAGCAATACAGGTCATTTAAAGAAGTTCTTTGCATGGACCAAAAGCAAAGTCCACAAGAGAAGTACTCAGCTTACCAATACAGTTCTCGGGGACACCATACCCCAGGAGAGCCCAGCGAAAGATGTCTGAGCGCAGAATTACCTTATTGCTCTTTTGATGGAGAGAGGAAGCGCCTTACCCAACCCTGCCTTAGACACGCTACCTGAAACCTCAGCACCTATTTGGAGTATTAATAATATGCCACCCACAACAGAGCAGCTTGTGGATCAGCTTTGAAGTCAAGCGGAACAGTAACCTTTCATGCATTATAAAAGCGCATGATGTCAGAGTCTTTAAAAATCAATTCTAACATCAAAAACATTTGTTTACTTTCTTTTGCTTAAGTTAGAGTGCATTGACCTCTAATTTAGCATATTTTCAATTCACAGAAAACTGAAACAGGGTACTCACTCACTGCCTGAGTTTTATTCAGCGTTTAAGATTATGAAGTTATTTTAAAATTTAAAAAAAGCTACACCTTCTTATAAAAAAATATGCCCCTGAGACTGTGAGCCTGCCTTGTTTTCCCAGTTATACAGGCGAGATCATCTTGAAAGAGTTGTGAGAAGACAGAGGAGTATGACAAAGCATCTTAACAGAAGATAATCTTACAGCACCGTAGTCTTACACTAATTCATCACAGTTACAATACCGAAGTTACATACAAAAGTTTAATTTTAACTTAACTCCCCTAAATTATAGGCAGGAGTTCCTCAAGACATTTGCTGACATACGAATCACCAAGAAGTTGAGCACGGACACCGAGAGGGAACTTTAGCACACGCTGAAGAGACACAGTGAACAGATTTAGATACTGAACTGCAATAGAGGTAAAATACAAATGACAGAGAGAATTAAAAGAGAAGCTGAAACTACAGCGCTGACAACCAGGACAAGAAAGAAGGAAACACTTTTAGGAGACAGACAGCCCCTCTCCTTTGATACTAAAAGCCAATTTGAAATCCTCCCCCCGTTCCAGCCAGAATAAGCGTTACCG
The DNA here is from genome assembly GCA_013399095.1 of Psophia crepitans. Taxonomy (NCBI): domain Eukaryota; kingdom Metazoa; phylum Chordata; class Aves; order Gruiformes; family Psophiidae; genus Psophia; species Psophia crepitans. Next base: position 1,018,463 of record VWZZ01001501.1, on the reverse strand, counting down.
CCGTCTCCTCGGCTGGTTTTTAACGTCTCACTCCTACTCCAGCAGCGCTCCTGCCAAACTGCATACCCTGCCTCGGCCAAATCTTCGTCTCAGTTACACTGATGGAAGGGGAAGTAACTCCATCCCGCCGAACCCTGCCCAACAGTAAAAACAAATCCTGCATCCAGCCCTGCCCGACCT
>VWZZ01001501.1:946450-1009618 GCA_013399095.1 Psophia crepitans | reverse complement strand
AAAAGAAAGGAAAAGGAAATGAAGACAGTTAAAGAAAACCCTTTCAGCAGCTCTTGTTTGACAAAGCACAGGTGTGTGTCAGGGCTGTTTTCTAAGAGGGCAGCTTTGCCTCCCTCCAGCAATGACTAAACTGGATTTAAGCAGTACATGATGTTCTGAGGTTTCAGGGCTGAGCCAGCCAATGCTTTCAGTCATGCTGAACATACCATCCTTCTGCAGAGATCAACTCGTCCCCAGGGTCCCTGGGAGGAACATGAATTTCTCTTCATAAGTATGCACATTTCCCCCCTCTGCTCCCTTAAGGTCTCTGACTTCCAGGCAGGGGACACAGACTGTCTAGAGGCTGTTAGAGGCTCAGCACCCACAGGTGGAACCAGTTTTTCCGGAGTGCCAGCGCATGCTGTAAGCACACTCAGATTTGTTCTTCCGGCCCTGAGGAATACCCTGAGTCAGGGCTGAGCTCTGTTGACCAAATTTGTCAGGAACTTGCAGGCAGGGAGGTAGTTCACTGCTGTTCTCTCTGCCTACGTGCAGGCAGTTCCAGGAGTCCAGGGCAGTGCAAAATGCTGAATTCTGACCTGGAGGCCACAGCTCAAGTGGCAGTGGCCACATGTGGAGAGTTAAAGAGTATCAGGCACAGCAGGTCTAACTTGCTTCTAAGAAGTATTGTCATTAATGGCCAAAGTGACTGGAACGATACAGGCCGTCTAGTCCTGACCACCTGACTGGGTGATCTGGGCACAACCAGTGGCTAGAAAACTTGATCTATCATTTTGCATGCGAGGACTGCATTTTGAGACACTTGGCTTTACCTGACTTCAGCTCTGCCATGGATCACTCTGCAGAATCACAGCTCATCTCCAGCCACCTCTGAGCTTTTACCTCGTAACAGCTTTTGCAGCTTTTGGTATTCCTAAGTAAGAACATCTTGCTCTTTAAAGTTCCTGTTCTTTTAACAATCATGAAGTTGAAACAAAAAAATATAAAAAACAACTCAAACAGTAATGAAATCAAAGCTTAAGTTTTGCATTATAGAGAGTTGGTGAGATTTTCATTATTACTATGCTTTAAATAATTTAAAATTATTCCAAAGCAATCTATATTTCCTATTGACAATCTCACGTTAATTTAATGACCTGCATGGCTGTAATTTTCATTAATTGACTTACACTCTGACCGCATCTTAATAGACTTGACAATTTTTTCTTCCATTAGACTCCTACAGACTATTATCAAGCAGGGATGTGAAGTTCACCCCTTCCAGTAATACTATGACTCAGCCCACTTAAGACAAAGCCCTCATCTTTGTCACATTGATGTCAACCTCTCTGTCCCCTCCACTCCTGAGGACAGCCCAGCAGCTCCCATTTTCACTGCCTTGAAAGCACTTATCCCCAGGCAGAGCAGAGTGCCCTAGGGGAAAGCTGGGGCTGGAAAGTGCTGATCGCACTTGGGAGAGGAGACATTTCCGCAGCTTATTGCTGGTTGGAGCCTGAACTACTCCAGAAGGTCCCACTAGGGAACAGCCTGGGTGGATGGTGAGAGCCACAGGGGAGTTCAAACGTTTGGCACGGATTAGTTTCATGAAGACAGCAGTCAGTCATGGATGTCAGCTCGGCAGCTCTGAACAACATGAAGTTCACAGGCGAGACTCTTCTGCCCTTGTAGCACTGTCTCATTGATCTGTAAAGTGAAACTATGGCAGTTGCAGTGGAGACTTGGCTCTGCGTGTAGTTAAAAAATGAATAAATAAAAAGCCAGTGCAGGGAATTTAAAGCCAAGCTCTCCCCATGCAAGTGCTGACAAATGTTTTGTGGAAACAGGCTATTCCAGCAGTCACAGTTCCTCCGTAAGCACTGACCAGGGCTTGGATTATGCCAGCTAAATAACAGCGTAATACGGCGTTTTCTGCTGAAGACGCACTCCCAGCGTCAACAGCACAGTCTGTTAGAGCAGCTGTATATCAGACAGTCTCCTCAGTGCCTCACGACTGCATGTCCCCATACAGGACTAACCGACGGAGAGCAGCAGTTGAAACAAACCTATCGTCTTGGATCAGTGGTGCCGTTTCTTGCAAAAGTGGTTTTTACTAACAGGTATATATTCTACTTCTAGAAACACATGAATGTTGGGGACAAGCCACCTCTGCAGTATTGATTCTGCCTAGCGCGTTCCCCAGGGCACTGCCAACACCCGTTAAGGTGACTCAGCTGATGGGTTGTTTCTTCCCAAACCTCTCACAAACTGGGGGAGCTCTTTTGTCGCATTTTCTTTGCCCAAAAGGAGGCCCTGGTTTATCTAGCACTCATGCACATTCCAGATTACACAGGAATATATTACTAATTATTAATTTCAGAGCCAGATTCTATCTTTAGCATAAGTAATAGTTTATTTGTGGAATTACTCCTTAAAAATACACCTTTTGGATCTGAATTCCTCTTAACCTTGGGAATGTGGTTAAACCCAGTATGCTGTGCGAGGTCCATTTCTAACAACCACCACTACAGCTTCACAGAGTTCAATGGCAGATCCCAGGGTGATGGGGGCATATTGTGAGTGCCTTTGCAGTGGCTGCCCAGACCTTTGCTGATTTGTGCTTAATCTTTTGTTTCAGTTCCATGCTGTTATTCTGTTGGACTGCCATTAGACCTTGCAGGTGACTCCCTCCCTGAGGAAACTGTGATTTCTTTTGCTATTACATTTAAAACTTAACCACAGTGATTATTTCCTGCAATGGTGAGAAATTTTTCAGCCTTCCCACTCAGTGTGTCTGCAGCTGGTGAGAAAACAAATTACCTGTATAAATATAAAAGCTCACATTTAATTGAAGCTTCCAGTGCAAGCTGTATTTTCATGATTGCCAGACGCTCTAAGCTTTTTCTAATAGGAGCATCTGTGATTTAGAGTGGAGCATTTCAAAGCATGAAGACAATAAGACCCGTATTTGTGATTCTTTAGACATGACAACTTGCTTATTACCTCCCAAATAAAAGTGTTTATTCTGCTTTCTGCTAGTCTATCCAGAAAGGCCTTAGAATTCTAAATAGCAAAGTGCGCTAGCATTTTAAATCTGTACTGATACTTTATAACTTTCTTTGATTTCTAGTTTAATTGGTGTATTTATTTTTAATTTGATACCTCTGTTGTTTATCTCAAACTATTTCCCTTCCCTGTACCTGTCCGCTGCCTCACGCCAGAATGGCTGTAGCCAGTCTGACAGCATCACTTCCCCCGCCCCCAAGAGCTGGGGGCTTATGATGCAAGACAGCTTAGTGATGAATTGCAACATTAAGAACTTGAACTGAACCAAGGTAATGATAGAATAAGCACATAACACCCCAGAAAAGTAAATAAACCTCGGGGATGCCCCAGCATTTACAAATAATTCACTAACCTATGCGAGAGAGAAAGACGCCACGGCCGGTAGGTTTACCCTGCGCTCTGAAAACTGCTGGAGTGGCAGAGGTCCAGAGGAAGAGATCGCACCGCTGCAGGATGAAAGTCGTAAGGCGCAGGTTGCTCTATACACGTAGAAGTAAAACAGTTAGAACTTGGCCCGGAACGCAGGGCCGGCCCTGCAGCCCTGCCCAGCCCGTCCCGTCCCGGGCAGGGAGCACCGGAGCAGGGACAGGCAGGCGCTCGTCCGGCACACTTCGTGGCCCTGGCAGGTAGTTTCCAGCACGAATCGGTTATTTTTCCACGAAAGGGCACACAGAACTGTACTCCCAGTACACGAGAAAATAAGCGGCTGCTACTTTGCTGGAAATGAAAAAAAATTAACAGTGGCAAGGAAGAAGAGTCCCTTGATTTACAGCATTCCTGTGTCTCGTCCCTAAAGCTCTGCTCCGCGGTAGTACCAATATCATAAAGTTAATCAAACAAGGCAGCGGGAGGAGTGAAGCCTCTCTATGAACAGCGCAAGCAGGATGCGGCGCTGTCCGTGGAACTGCTCGGACAAGGCATGCCACAAAGGGCCTGAGGATGTTCCATCCCTTTTGTCTTCTCAAAAAGTCAATATTTAGCAGCACACCTCATTTTATACTTGCTAAGCTCAACTTGGTCACAACATAGAAATCTGAAACGTGTTTTGGTGGTTGTTTTTGAATAACGTATTGTTTGAGCTCTAATCTGAGCCTTAATCTGTTTCAGTAACAGATTCAAGACCCGTGTCCAAGGGAACAATGGGGCTGGTTTGGCAGCTGGAAGACATGCTCAGATCAGGACATTTGGACTCCTTGTGTAGCTGTTGACTTCATGAGCTCACTAACCTTGTCTTCGCTGGAGACGGCTGGTGATGCAACACCCTACATTTTAAAATATTTTTGGTATATCTGTAAGACAAAATAAGAGTGCTCAAAGGAGTGCACAGCCCTCTACGGAGAGAACAGTTCAGATACATTTCAGTAGGGAAAACAACTGTTACTACAGACTAAATCCAAAACAGTTTAGGATTATTCCAGCCAAGAGACAAGCTGAAATCAATCAATGAATTGTCCCACACCTGCTCCGTCATGCCACGATGACATTCTGAAACTTCTCAGAAACCAGTCCTTTCCTGAGCTGTGCCTGGCACTGTGGAAAGGGTTGTGGAGGGACTTTGACCTTCATAATTTATCAAAAGATTTATGTGAACACAATACTCAACTGTTAAACCAATTTAGTGCATTTACCTGCTGCTAAGATCTGTTGTCATGGTCCAGTTAAGTGCCTGGAATCACTTGTTGCAGAGATTACATCTTCTATATGTAAATTTATACACTGTATCTATATGGTTCATCACTAATAAAAAAAAGTTACAAGCATTCATTTGCAAGTGGTGACTAGTATGAACATGCAAGATCCAACATGAAGTTCAATCCAGAGTTTTCTTTATTAAAATACCTTTTCACATTCCTTATACTAATGCATTTGCATGGACACTCACGGGATGCTAGAATGAGTATTTGTCAACAGAAGAATCTGTGAAGTCAGTCATTTGTGTCAGGCTTTTGATACAAACAACATTTGCAGAGGGAACAATAAATTACAGGTATTAGCCAGTAACTGCAGCTTGAAAATTTAAATGTTTGGAATGAGGATATAAGACCCTTTTGTATTTCTTGCTGGTTTTGTGTCTTTGATGCAATGCTTAAAGCAGTAACTACATATGTATATACAAATCCATGCCCTGTCTTTCATTGTTTTCTAATTAAAATGAGAACCTTCTTACCTGTGGCCCAGATCTGGTAGTAATTTAATCTGCGGTAAGAAAAGGAGAGCAATTGCAGTGTCAAAGACCAGCTGGTCAAGGGGTTGGGGGCAGTACTACTTCTGTTTGATGTTCTTTTTTTAAACTAATGCAACTGACATAAACATGGGCTGCAGAAAATTAGATCCAAGTCTGAACTGGATCCATGTTAGTGGTTTGTCATAGTATAGATAAAAAGGATAGGTATGAAATTCCATACTGGTCAAACTGGACACAAGTAAAACTTCATACCTCTCCTAAAATCAAAGGAATAAGGATTATACACAACAAGATTTTCGGGTGCAAACTCACTTGGGGTAGTATGTCCACCCACTCAAGACCTACATTTTGCGTCATCCAAAATAATTGTGATGGGCAGTCATTCCTTGAACAACCATCACACCAAACTTACCAACAAGCATCAGAACTTTTACAGGGGAAAAGCAATTTAGTGAAGAATAAAGAATATTTGTGCCTCTACTGATAGAAGCACTGGATAAGTACTGAATCTCTGAACAGTTATTCAAGTTTTTAGAGAGCCCAGAGCTCACTGTTTCGTTAGGGCCCCGTTGCATCCAAGTGAGCTATAAATTAACTGGCTCCAAGACTGATAGCAGTCCAGCTGCTGCAGCACTGGGAGTTCAGCACAAACTGCAAGATCATGTCAAAGTACACACATGGCTGACCAAGCTGTGCTGAGCTCTGTTCTGCCACAGTAGAGCATTACTCATAACCAAAGTTAGCTAGTTTAAAGCAAGCTTAGATATTTCTACATCCTACTAGCATCACAGTAGTTACTGCGCTGTAGAAATGTACTTCTTCAGCTGTAGCTTCCCCTTTTATTTCCTCAGAGCATGACGAATTGGAGGCTAGAAAGGCAAAACTGCATTATCAGGAGAATTAAAGTTGGGAACCTAGGTCAGTGGTTTCTAAAGCCACTTCCCTACGAGAATTTTTATTTGTCATTTTTTTCCATTAAATGCTTTAGGAACATCTCCATTGTTCCTCCTGAGGAAATAAACTTTGAAAAGAAGAGCCAGGCAAACTCCTAAATAAGTGCTGCAGAGCTTTTGAAACATTTGCAACATCTTCCATCTTGGTTTGTTTTCTTCTCCCAGCTGATGTTTGAGATGACTGTTCTAAGTAGCATCAGGATGCCCTTGTATTCTCTGTTGGCAACAAAACAAACACACAAACAAAGGGTTATGAGCATAAATGTTCCTCTGCCCTCTCCTGTCCTTTTTGATCAATACAAAAACTTTAAATATAGTAACATATTCCTTAGAGCGCTGTAGAGTGTGCTAATAAATACTCATTGTTCCCTGGGGAGATATTAGTATTATCTTCATCAGATAAAAAAGGAAATATGACAGTGAGAGATTTAGGTTAACAATTACAGGCTAGACTGCAACACTGTTAATCACCAACATCTGCAACCGGGCTCTTACCGATAAAAGTTGGATTCTTATGGGAACTGCTGGCACTCAATGAATCTGAACGTCAGATCGTTTATTCACTGGTAGATGCCCAGTTGCCACAATTAGGCCCCCATCTTCAGCCCCATAGGAAGAAAAACCTTTTCCTAAGAAGCACATGAGCATTCAACTTTTAGACATGAGGTTCCTAGAGGAGTCTGCTCCTTTGAACAGGACTATTCAGTACACAGCAGGGACACAGAAACCTGGCACTGAGAACCACCAGAGGCAGCGTGCAAAGAGGAATCTTCTATACCAGCCAATGGGAAAGGGCAAGGAGAGATCCCAAACTTCATTGTCTTTACATTATATGACAGAAATAATTCTGTCCACTGAGGATTCTCAACTGTCAAGTCTTTCCTGACACCAGTTGCCAAAGCAAGTCTTCCTCCAACAAATCTCTGCTCAGCGTACATGGTGGCCTCTAACCCACTAGTTTAGTCTGTCAGCACCGAGACGCCTAATTCCTTTTGTGGACTTGCCCCCAAAGGATTTGCCCCATGAGTCAGAGGCAGGAATTCCTGGTTTATAATTCAATGTTTATTTCAGAGTATCACCTTGGTTTTCATATCCTGACTGTCTGAAATCCCCCCCCAATTTTAAATGGACACATCCTTCATCTTCATTTCCTGTCTGAAACTATTGTGCCACATTACTGCGCACAGTTAAACACATGCCAGGTCCCCCTTTGGAGCTGGCTATGTTGCGCTGGCAATGTGAAGAAATTCCTTTACCACTAAGAATTTACAAAATACTTTTGGGATCACTTGAGTAAGATAAGAAAGTAGCTGAAAAAAAAACCCCAGAAATTTCTCCGAATAGATTTAACTTGTACAGGTTTCTGTCTCAGAGGGTACATTCTGAGGCTGAACAAATAGGCAGCTAAAAGTACACTGTGTCCTGACTGACGCTGCCAGTCCTCATGTACCCCCAGGACAGAATCAATCAAACAAACAAACAAACACACACATCTAAGAGGTAATAGGGGAGGAGGAGATATGAAGTCAGAATGTACTGCTGAGGTAAATTTGACACAATACCAATTAGTATTTGGCGAAGTGGCTATCTCATTGTTAAGATATTTCCTTCAATATGTTTTCAGAAACTGAGACCATTAAATAACTTAGACAGATTGCCAGCTCTGATTTCAGGAAGGAAACCTCCTCCCAGTTCCTCTCTAAGTAATTCATTTCTTTTGCAAATACTTCCTATGGATGGCATTTAAGATACAAGTTTCTGAAACAGAGGAGGAAGAGGGAAGCAAACCCCCAACCCAAAACTTTGGCTTAATTTCTAAATGACCTAAAAGTCTAACACATTCACGTTCAAAGTATTCTTTACTGTGAGGGTGGTGAGGCACTGGAACAGGTTGCCCAGAGAAGTTGTGGAGGCCACATCCCTAGAAGTGTTCAAGGCCGGGTTGGATGGGGCTTTGGGCAATCTGGTCTAGTGTAGGGTGTCCCTGCCCATGGCAGGGGGTTGGAACTAGATGGGCCTTGAGGTCCCTTCCAACCCAAACCATTCTATGATTCTACTCTGGACTGTGAATCAGTCAGCACCTGTACTGCAAATGGGCCTTTATACAATTCAAATAATTCAAACTTTAACAGATTGTTTTTCTAATGCACCGCCTTTCTTGACATAATACAAACACTTTCAATGCTTCTGTGTAACACAACACCTATTGTCAGTACAGAGTGTTTACTAAAGCCATGAGCTCCATTTTGTAATGGTCTCTCAATGAAGATGAAGCCAAGTTCCTAAATTTCCATACTTGATTATATTTATTCTGACAGAAACTATGTAGCAGCAAATGCACAAGAGCAGGGCTAGCTCTCATTAAAATGATTTGCTTCATCTTTCTTTTCCAGAGTGCAGTACTCTGTTGTGCCTGTGACTTCTGGAAGATGAATGCAGAACTGAGTAAGTTAACAGAGTTTATCTGAGGAGTGGAACCCACATTGTTATTTGTATTTAGTGAGTGAAAGGACAGCAGGATCTGATGTTGGGTGTCCACCATCAGTACTGAAACAAAAGGGTTGCATGTCCTCCTGTCTCTGGAAAAATAGCTCTTAGCAAAACTACTGTCTTCTGTGGTGCCCTTTGTCCCACACTTCTGGAATACCTATTACTTCCTAAACAGAGTCAAATTCTACCAGGTTTTTGACAGGTCACTATAGCAAAGTACTCCATCTGGCATTTTGTGTGATTAAGATGCCAGCTGACCAGCCTAGCTCCTGAAGGCCTCCTTCACTCACAAACTAAGGGAGATCAAAAGCAACTTCACCTCTGAGCCAAATACTACAATATTTGGCTATAAAGAAGCAGAACAGCTGGGGAGGAAGCTTAAGCCACTTGATCACTTTATAAGGAGCATTTTCCTTTCCATGAGTAGGATCAACAACTCCTCATTTGGACCAAACCTTTGATGTACATCACAGTTAAGCACTGTGTGAAAATAAGCTACAGAAAAAAACCCAAAACAACGGCTGCAAGAAAATAATGATAGAAAGCACCTTAGTAGCTCCCTGCCTCTTCTGTACTCATCTATGTTGTCTGAAAAGTGCTCAGAAGCAAATAGGGGGGATGGAAAATCTATAAAGAAATTTATCTGTCCAGTCCAACTTTAGGTCACTTATCTGGAGAGTTCAAAAGAGGGATGGTGCTGCTTTCTGTCACAGGCTTTATTAGGAACAGAAGTGGGAATTTAAGAAGCAGAATCTGGTGTTTTGCTGTGTCCTTTAAAGCACTAATAATTTTAAAAAGGAATAGTTACTATGTTAATTACACGAACAGTATCTAAGGGGATAATGTCACAGACCTGAACTGAGTAAGGCTACTTTAGGAAAACTCAAGTAAGATGTGCAAGTGTTACAAAGCTGACTTTTCTTTGGGGTGTTTCTGAAAATGGGATTAGTTTTACAGAGTAACTAGTTTTACTCTCGTACTGCTAACAGGAGTTCGTACAGCAAACACAAAGGAAACATGCCCCCAGCTGACACTTTTCTCTCTTGAATCTAACATTACTTCATAGATTGTCTGGTTTAGCAAGCTTTAATAGCCCAATTAATTACGATGAAAGTGATTTACATGGGGTAGTCCTTGTATTTTCACTGAATCAGCCTCACTATATTTCCATGAGAGATTTTTTTTTTTTTACTCTATTTTGGCCACAGGATAAGAAAACAAAAAAATCTTCATAAAACTTTAGTCTTTCACCCAATGACTATTATAAATGACGTAGGATGTGGGGGGGGGGAAAAAAAAAAAAGACAAAACCTCCTCCCTGAGTTTACGGCAGATGTCTGTCACAGTCACTCTTGATCATTTTTCCTTCTGTGTTGGACAGAGACAAACTTTCTTGTGCATGACTCTCCAAGGAAGTCCTGGTATAACCCAGCTCAATTTATTTTTAGAAAACTGAGAGCAAAGAATAAAAACAAACCTTTAAACTAAGAGAGACAATGATACTATAAACCCTGCTGGCCTGTTAATATATGTCTGTTTATTGTAACACAATCTGTGACCTTCAGTGCACTGCCAGTGTCTGTAAATAATACAATGGGCTACTTTTTTATCCCATAGGGATGTGAGTGCTGATGGAGCCTTTCAAAACTCAAATGGATGCCATAAACTGACGTAGACTGTGCTATTGTGATTCTTATTTAGGACTCTCTCTCTTTTTTTCTTTTTAAGTACAGTTCCAAAGTCACAAAGTGGATGGCAGAAAGAACACCCTGTCTCCCTGGGTTGAGGTTCGATTGGTTACCTTACCTAACATTCACAAAAGCACTCTTGAAATGTGTGTTCCCTGGCTCTTAGATCTCTTGAGAGCAGAGTAACAGCTCAGTCAAGACATTTTTTTTTTAAAATCTGTATTTTTTCACTGGCTTCTTAGCCCTTTAAAGCTGTTCACCACCTACAGAACTTTCACAAAACTCCTGTCTTTAGCTGAGATCCCCCATATATGGATGGTACTATTCTCACCTCTTGGTTTGAGCAGCATGACTATAACATAGCTATATACTCTGAGGTAAAAAGTTGCTTGCCTTTTAAATTTCTTACAGGGCCTCAGTTTTCACCACCAGCCTTCAGAGTCATCCCACTTGCTATACCAGCAGATGCAAATGAACCCAGAAGGAAACAGTCACAGACAGGGAAAAGAAGTGACTTCTGCCCAAGTTCAGGTGATCTGCCGTTCCTTCTCAGTTTAACTCTTCATTTCCCATCTTGGGAAGGACCTCACTTCTCTGGATTTTCCAGTCACAGAACATATGTGTGTGCACGTGAGCAGGCACAGCCTGAGGAGATTCACTGGCACTAAACACCCTATAGATTTTACAGATGGAAATGGGATCTGTGTCCCCAGCTTAGCAGGTTTACATACGCAAATCTTGAGTGCCCCAAGTCTATCAGAAACCTGAAGCAAGCAGCAACCATCCCCAACCTTGTGCCATTTGGTCAGCATGAATATTTGTAGCACATATCCAAAGCTGTGCAGATGTTCCACACAAATTCTTGGAAATTCAGTGTTTTTCACCTACCTCCTGTACCACCACTACCAAGTACCAGTCAATTCCATGGACTCCTAAAAGCTGGCCATTCTATAACTGTGGTACTGAAAGCCTGACTAGTAAGAATATATATGAAAGGATTTCCCAGTAGCTGTCCAGTAAAGGTCCTGAACAACAAATAAGCAATTAAAACGTAGCAACACTTGAAAACTGTCTCACCAGATACAAAATAATCTCAATCCGATTTTCCTATGTTTAGCTGCTTACATAAAACGTATACTTACAGAATGCCTGTTTTCCACAGAATCTGCAAAATAAAATGCAATGTATAGATTATGAAATGGCACATTGCAGAGCAGTAAGTTCTATGTTCCAGAAAATAGACTGTTATGTTTAATCTAACTTTTGTTCACCGTGCAATGATGTAAAATTCCAGCCTACAACTAAGGTTCAAGCTCCGGTCCTAAGTATCCAAGCACTAGCTTAATTCAAGTACATGGCTGGAACCAGACATTTCAAAGACCATGTTGAACAGTACACGTTTGACAGCTTCCCCCATTATGGTTCAGAGCAGAAGTCTCTACTGAAAGCACAAGCTGTTACTGGACAAAAAAGTCTTCCTTTTAGAGGTAAGTTCTCATGAGCATCATACTTCCTCTTCCAATTCCTTGCCAGGAAAATAACGTACTGCAGAAATCCGGTATAGGAGACAATTTTCAGAGCCAAATAGGATCCTGCAAAGACACCTGAAGTTTTATTAATAAAAAGTTGCTTGTTCCCAACAAAAGCCTGGAAGCCAGCAGGCTCTTTCCATTTAGGATCAGTGAACACTAAGATTAGGTCTTACACTGGTTTTTGGTTTTTTGTTGGTTTGTTGTTGTGGTTTTTTTAAAAGTGGATTTAGCTATTCAGAAGTTTCACAGAATACTTTCAAATACTAAAGCATAAATATTTCTTTGCGCTCTGACAGTAAGACAATTCAGAGACATGAGGAAAGTAACTCCTCTTTTAGAGGAGGACTTTGAGTCTTTTTAGAAGTGCTCTTTTGTATGGTCTGTTAAGATATTTCACACCTGATAAATGCTGAATCTTGAAGGGGATTTTCTTGGAAAGTATATCAAATTCAGTGGAGAGTGGCTGCGTCAAGGAAATTCACCTAATGCTCAAAGCAGAGGGTTTGAACTAGGGCTCTCGGTTAATCTTGCCAGTAATTTTTCTATAACGATGGGAAAGTCTCAGAATCTATGTTTTTCCTAAGTATTTATTTTTTAAATAGCAAACAACAACATCAGCCCTCCTATAGGCAGAACATTTATGTAAATTTTGAAACGTTCTCTGAGATCATTAAATGAAGGCTATTATGAAGAATAGTACTACCACAAATACCTTAGTAAAGGTCTTTTAGAAACTCCCTTGCCAGCCAGCAGAAGTAACGAGGAAACTGAACACAGGTGAACCTAACTTTGCAGATAACAATGCTGCAATTTCTGAAACACAGAGAATCATGGAGTCATAGCACTGTTTGGGTTGGAAGGGATCTCAAAGATCATCTAGTTCCAACCCTCCTGCCGTGGGCAGGGACACCTTCCACAAGATCAGGTTGCCCAAAGCCCCATCCATCCTGGTCTTGAACTCTTCCAGGGATGGGGCCTCCACAACCTCTCTGGGCAACCTGCTCCAGGGCCTCACCGCCCTCTCAGTAAAGAATTTCTTCCTAATACCTATCTAAATCTCCCCTCTTTTAGTTTAAAGACTGCATGAATGTCACTGGCATCATACACTATGAGCTTTCTCCAAGACAATTCTACCCAGAACTTTTAGCCTATGAAAGGATTAAAAACTGAGGTGACTACAGCACCTGATACCAGTGCATAAAATTGATCTCGGTGTTTGGGAAGATCTCAAACTGGCTAACCATATAGGGACCAAAGAAACAAAATAAAAAGTTACATAGGAAACATGTAAAAATTTTCCATGTTCTGAAAGCTGACAGAAGTGAACAAAAACACTGCTGACCCAGTGCTACATCAAAGCTTGACTTTAAGTGGACAAAACTATATGTAAGGTTTATGACATGAGGTATTAATGAGCTATAGTTTAGTCCTCTGTCACAATGTATTGTACTTACAGGAAGGAGGAAATGAGAAATTTTGTATAAATTCCAAACTTCAAACAACGGGATGTTTGCTACCCCAAAGCTGCTAAGTCACAATAACAGATATCTCGCCTCCTTGCTATCTGGCGCCCAGGTCCAAAAGAGTGTGGCTTTCTAGCCACACTTGGCAGTGCTGGGTTAATGGTTGGACTTGATGATCTTAAAGGTCTTTCCCAACCAAAACGATTCTATGATTCTAAGTATCATATCTCTGATCTTTAGAAAGCAGAATTTTCCACTTTACAGGGACAGAAATATGTTTGGGTTAGTGCTCAGACACTGTTTAATTTAGGGTTAAATGAGCTACCTCGCTTTGCTCACCACGATACCTTTGAAGAAGAGCCAAGGGCTGATAAAAGGCATGCTTTGCCAAAAATTATCCTTGAAGAGGAGCTGAAAAACTGATAAAAAGGAAACATCCTGCCCCAGAAGGCACGGGGAGCTGGGTGATTGCCAGAGAGGTCCGAAGTCAACAAAAATCAGCAGTAACTAGGGGAAGGGTGGCTGGGGGAGTTCGTCAACCACCCACTCAATTAAAGGACTACGTGAATTACCCCCCACACCCTCAAGGAGCATGTGTGCCAGTTTAAATATGCTTGACCAACAGTAGGTGATGCGGTAATTACTAATCAATTAACACAAATTTTTCTAATCCTGTAACAAGATAAATATGTTGTAGATTCAGTGTGCTAGCTTTGTGGATTATCACCTAGCACCCATCTCTGTGTGGACATGAAATAAATAAGATACCTTTGCTCTGTATGTATGTTGGTGTACTGCACACGAGGCAAACAATCCCCCTTTTGGGACAACATCTCTACCAGGTGAATGTCATAATCTGTGCCCTGCCAAAGTGCTGCTGGAAGGCTATATGATTTCTAAAGGTACTGATCAGGGAAGCCAGCACGTAGCCTCTAATGAAAGCACAATGATGTGGTGCTTTTGCTGATTCTTTGCTACGTCAAACTTTTCACAACCTTTTTTTCATTCCTGTTAAAAATATGAAGTGTTTTTTACTTGAAACACACTGATTTTACTGTGATGAAGGAGAACAGAGAGGTTTTTCAAATGACACCTGTCTTTCCCTTACTAACAAAATCAGGGAAATGAGATATACTGGATTCTAGTCACATAAAGAAAAATCAACCAAGCTTTCATAGCAGGGCATATTTCATGAAAGGAATCAGAGCTGAAGGTCTGATGCTGCTGATTTCTAAAAGATTCCCAAGTCTAATAAAGGTAGCTGTTTTTATAGATTTCTGATGGATTTAAACCCTTGCTATGCTTTTAGTTGATGAGGTTTTAAATTCAAAGAACACATTTTTACAAAGGAATTTATTAATGGCAGGAATTTAAGACACTGTCAACCCCACCTGCTCTGCCCTGTCTCATTGCTAGAGGTTATGGAGAAGAGAATATATGTCTAAACAGAATATATGTCTAAATATCTCAAACCCATCTCCACCACTGATGAAAGCTAAGATGCAAGATTACCAACTGAAGATGCTAAACTGCAGACACACCCTACATTCTGGCAAGCCTTTTATTGGAGCAGTAGCTTCTACGAAAGAATCTTGGCAGGCAGTTTGGGAACAGATTTTACACAGGGGCATGCATGCAATTCAGCTTTGCATTTTAGGTTCAAGCAAGGTCAGAAGCTCCCTGCATATTTGTGTTTTACTGAAGCCATCTGGCTTTGCCTAATTTTTGGCTGAAGTTATTGTAAGCATTTGGCTCTGGAATCAATGTCTAGCAGATCCAGGCTTTGGTCTAGAACTTATCTGGAAACCTAAAGACCCAAGAGTTTTGATTTTGGAGAAAGGACAGGTTATTTGCATTATTTTGGACTGCATGGAACTAGCATAGACTCATAAGGCCTGAGTTTTGAATAACATAATGAATCCCCAGACCCTGTGAGTTTTCTCCATGCTGGAAAAGGCATTCAGTGGGAAATTCTGGCTGCCTACAGAGGTGTTAAGCCTAAGGCTCAGTGGCAGGAAAGTATTTGAGCAGATTTACTGATTGCTAGAACTGATTTCTAGCAGTTTGCTCCAGACCACTGAATGCAGTGGGGATTTCTCATGCCTCTTTCCACTGGGATATATTTATTTTTCCACAGTGCATTGTTGGTTGCAATAGAATTCTTAGAATTTCCTGTCTCACCACTGCAGTTGCTTCTAAGTGACCAATTCATTTTTCCAGACTTAGCAGCATAAAGACTGGCTCTGCATTTTGTTCACTAGATTTCCATTTCCCTGATAAGAAATTAAGAATAGTTATCCTGCAATAAGCCACTATGAGGTCAATTCAGTGCACATGAAGATCAGTGCAAAGCCTATCACTGGATACTGTGAGATTTGGATCCAATACAGAGCAAAGGCAGAGTTCACTGAAGGAGCAAGAATGCACTAAAACATTGTCTCCCACAAGAAGTGGCCTGAAAAAAACATAAGGAAATCTGTGAACTGGAGCTGGCTTTAGCCTTCACAGGAATACAAACAGAATTGTGCTACCCCAAGAACTTGGACCCATGTTGAGAAAAAGAGTGGAGCTGAGATAAAGAACCAGTATGGAGCTGCTGGGACTTCCTGCCCCTATTGCCTCTTGGGAAGACAAAAGGTGTGATGGAAGTAAATCATGCATCTAAAAGAGCCTCCACCCACCCAGCAGAACTTAGTGTCTGACACATCCTGACGCCTCCCTCAGGAAGAGCATCAGCTGCCAGCCCAGCCTGTTGGGACTCCTGCACTCGCAAAGTGGGCAGCAGGGCCACAGCCATTTCATCATTCCTGGCAGTCTGTTGATCCAGACAATCGCTTGTTTTGCTTAAGTCTCACACTGTCTCAGTTCTTTCTGAACAATAAGCAACAGCTCTGGCACTGGGCTGGGTATTCCTGGCTGCCAATATACTTTGACCTTTTCATAGAGCAACCACAGAAAGCAGTATTTTAAGGAAATTAGTTCATACTGATAGGTGTGGAGGACTTAGACAAAGGTGTTATTGACCTGACTGGTACTAACCGTGACCATTTCCCAAACTGCCATCTGGATGTAAGGTTTGATTTAAAGCTGAGGCTTGAAGCTTTAGGTGTAATAAAGTAACAGCCTATTGCTCTAGTAAAGGTTTTAAACCAATACCTGGGTGAACTTTCTGAACACCAAATCCTCTTTTTCTGAATTAAGCTAACCTTTCAATAACAATGCAAGGACAATTTCATCTCTTTGAGTTGCTTCCAGAGACAATGCTAGCAATCAGCATCCTCCTTAAACCTCTCATTGTACCAGAGGAAATCTAGCATCCAAGGAAAGAGACTGACATTCTCTATCTACAATACTATTATTTGACTTTCAATCAAAATACATCTGACTAGACTTGCATTTTGCAAATGACCTGCTTCTCCTACTGTTAACAGGTTAACTATAGTTAACCACAGGCAGGTCTTTTGCAATTGAAATGTGCATTTGACAGTTTGTTTCTCAGACTCCTGTCTATCTTCAATGTGGTGCCTCTTTAGCTTGGTACTCAGAATAAGGGAATCAGCACAGCAGATAGGATGGGAATTCTTACCACAGTGCAATGCAGACAGTGAAATGACAGTAACAGGAGATAACAGCCAATACCAGGAAAATAAAAAAAGGAAGGGAATACTGGCAGATGCTCAGCGCACTGCCAAAGGCCTGGGGCTTGGGAAAGGTCAGAGCATTATCTCATTATCTGCACTATAGATTCATGATTCGGGATAAGGACAAGCAATAGCTGTAGAACTCAAAATACAAGAGAAGTTGGTTACTGACTTGGCATCTGCCTTAACAGAGACAGCAGTAAGAGCCATCGGAAAAATGAAGAGGAAATATATTGTAGCTCAGTCACAAAGAATTGCATCAGAGATAACAGCTACTGAGAGCTCTTCAGCTTCCTCTGAGCAGACACAATTTGTGGAATGCACAGGCAGCTCTTTGAAAAGACAAAATTGCTTACGAAGGACTCAATCCTGATTAAATAAACCCAAACCACAGTAGTTACCTACAAACAAATAATAATAAAATATTACATAGGTCTTAGGTGTTAAATCTGTCAAACTCTGTAGCTGACACCAGTTCCCAAAGTAATGTAATTTCCTCAGAGGACACGTTTGTCTGAACCGTTATCTTCCTGAAGTAGATGGTGCTCTTGCGCATTTGCTCAAAAATCTCAAAGAATATTCAAACATAGTGAAGATCATAACAGTAAACCAACCTCTGCACCCACTAGTGATGCTCAGCATCTCTCACAATTGGCCTTTAATATACTTATATTAAAGTACTTAAGAAGATAGATCTATTGCCTTGGAATCCTCCACTGCATTTATACTTTGCCACCTTGCAATCACACACCCTATCAAAAATCAAAGTAACTGTTACATTTATATGGACTCTACCATAGCTATCCAAAGCAACTGCACAGCTATGAGATGCACTGCTTATCTATTTGAAACACTTTTCCTGTGTTTCAGTCAGGAAAAACAGAGTGATTAAAACAATAAACTGTTACTATGTTTCCAAGAATAACTGAAACTGTAGAATGTTATGCATAAAAGAGCAGGTGGACTGCAAGATTCTGGGGCATTTGCATATCATCTGGCTGATACAGCTCAGTCTTTCAAGCGTATCTCATTTTATTATAGTTCCCACTTTCTGGAAAGTACAGTCTTGTAAGTGCTTGTAAGCACCAACCTTGAGTTCACGCTACAACTCAGAAAGCATCCTTCTAGTAAGTAACGATTTCTGTTATGTCAAAAATAGGAATGCTGAAAGGTGGAGTAATCAGCTTCACACCCTGGCAGAAAGCAAGCAAGGGGTTACACAATCAGCCTCTGCAGCTTGTCACAGGTCCAATTCACACGCACTGGAAAATGTTTCAGAACATCAGCGGCCTTTGGGTTCAGCCCCAAAACCAGCTGTCTTTTTCTCACGATGCTGCCAGGCAATCCAAATGAAGTGCCTAGCCCTATTCCTTAGTGTAAAGGATATTCTGCTTTTCACTGCAAGGCTGTGGAAAATGAGTACAACACATAGGCTCAGCACCAAGCCAGGAGTCAGGATTCTGAAATTCTGCTCCCAGTGTTGTCACACTCTCAACACATTGTCTTAAACAAATGACCTAATCTCTCTGTTTATTCAGCTGTAAAATGGAGATAAAAATTGCCTTATAAATCCTCACAAGGGAAAATTAAGTAATGTTATCTAAAGTACTTGGAGACCCTCACATGAAAGATTCCCTAGAAACAGAACACTGTGAGAGCAGCCGGGAAATCCCTTATAAAGTGGAAAAAAAGCAAATTAAAACACAACAATCAAAAATTAAAAATGGCATACAACAAACTCAGTTGGTAACATGGACGGAGACAAAACCTGAACAGTTTACAGCCCTAGTATTTACAAATCTAGACTTCCTAAGACAAAAAGAGCAAAGGAAATCCTTTCTGACATGGTCTTTGACAAACTGTGAAGAAACGCTTTTAACCTACCATCTCTGAACTCATTACTGCTAGAACATTTACACAGTAATTGCCAGCAAGCTGCTAATGCCCACGTACAAATGTCTGTTACAAGAGGTGAAAGGGTAGAGTGGCTGGCACATACAATCCAAGACAATTTTTGATGGTGCTTTAAACAAACAACCCACCCTACTGAAGTGATCATAGTGCTTTAAAGGTTTTGAGAATTTGTTGTTGGAGGCTTTATGGATATTTGCCACACAAAACCAGTGTAATACTTTATAACACGTGACAAATGTGCTCAACTAAGAGAAAAAGTGGTGTTCATGAGCAGTTTGAGATAACACAACAAACACAGAATTCTAATCCCTAACAGGGCATGCTCAGATCCAGTCTCACATCCAGATGCCTGGCCAAACTAATTAGCAGATACGGTGCAAATGGGCTGATGAAGTAGATGTTATAAATATTAATCTGACGACATTAAATATCAATGATTTATGAGAAAACATGAAGGTGTTAAAGAATCTATCAACCCTCTGTGATTTTGTAGCTGCCCTTTGGTATGTTCCGAAGCGACTTAGATCTGTTTTTATGGCATTTATCTTCTAAACTATTCAGTCACACATTTATCCCTAATCTCTACACAAATGCTTCCTTTATGTGTTTAATTTTTTCACTAGCTTACTTACCATTATTAGCTTTTCTGATTTCACTATAAACTGTTTCAGTCCCCTTCTGTACAGGAGCTGGAAAATGTATTGGCACAGAATCAATTTCTTTTCTTTTTTTTCTTTTTTTGTTTTGTTTTGTTAGCCATATGAAAAGCTCCTTAAACAAACAGAACACACTGTTTTACTTTCAGAAGAAGTAGTTACATAAGCAGCAATGATCCTGCAAAGTCTGTATGAAAAATCAACTACATCCCCTCCCACAAACCCAGACTGTAAGGTTCTGAGAGGGAGATGTTTCTCCCTCCATATAAAAATGATGATGAAAATAGGCTTCCCTTTCTAAATTTGATTTTAACATTCTAATAATCTCAAATTTATACCGTATTATTTTTACGGAGACATGTACCACTAGAGAAGAGTATCTCTGGATCACTTTCAAGAGCTTCTTGAATTGTTCTAAGGATTTAGGGACCCTAGACCTGAGGAGGTCTATCATTTAGAAGACTAACTACACCCCCTTTTGGCAGCTAGCCTGATTAAATCTTATGGGTACAAAATTAATCTAATTTGCTGTTCTTCATGAGATGTCTCAGAAGAATATTTGCAGATTTCACACTGCACAGCTTCCACTCAGGTGCTATCTGGGAAAATTCTCCTCTCAGTTCCTCAGCATGGCGGACTCTTCCATTATTGCACTGAGATCAGGTGGACATAGCAGGAGTGAAGGCTAAGGTGCCTTGTGGAAAGATAGAAAGTAAGGAGAAAAAGCAGACAGAGAAGATTTGTACCACCAAGGACACAGCTGGGCTACAAATGCAAACACAATAAATGCAATGTTAGTCTCAGACACAAACCTAAACCCTTAGGTTTACAAATAAGCCCCTGTAAATCTCTGCTTTTGTACGAGATGGAAAGCAAAAAACTTTTTTTTTTTTTTTAATCTGACATCTGTGAAAGAAAGCCTATCCTCAGAGTTTTGATACCAAACTACAGGCACTCCCCCCAGCAGGGAAAGGGCAGAGCCTTGTCTACAGGCCCGAAAATAGCAAGAACTCAGTTACTCTACGGTCAGTGTAAACACAACTCTGGGTAGTAGGAGATTGGAACAATTTCCCTGATTTCTTGCCTGGTGGTAGATTTAGAATCCCTGGGTAACCATAGTAAAGAAAAATGCTCCAGAATTCCGTGCATTTAAAACCCCTCTCTTAATTTGACATAAAGGCCTATACAGGCAGGGTCTAGGAGCTTGCTGTTCAAGGATCTCAAAGCATTTTAGAAACATTCATTCACTTCAGTTAAACTGAGTCTCTTAGACTCGCAGAATTCTATCAATATCACCTGCAATTTCTGTGGAACTTGAATAAACCAAGAAGTTAGATTTTTCTAGCTAAATTAAAAAAAAAAAAAAGAATATGGTTGCTCCCTCTCCGCAAGAAACTGGAAAGAAAATTCACATTTCTCAATACAGAGTCCTGTACTTTAGCTGTAAACAACATTTAAAGAATGCAGACACATTGATAAGCAGCTAGACTCAGAATCAGGACCGTTACTGTTCCGCATTGCTCTGAAGAACCTACGTGTCTCTGGCACCACATTGTAATTTCCCATAGCTAGTTTCATTAGTTTTAATTCTGTGTAAGCATTCTTTAAATGTTGGGAGCTAACACATCAGAATTGAGTTGCAAAACTGCTACTAATTTCAATGACAGTAGGAGTTTCACTTCACCAAGTGCCTAATCACAGCTTTCAAACTTGCAGTTTTGGCATGAACTTTCTTTGCAAAATAGTGTGAAGATCTTGAAGCACATTTCATATGTTTATGGACTATTGCTTAAATGATCAATTTATTTTTTACTTCACTGGAAACTGATCTCAGAATTTTAATGAGAGGTAGCTTATTTTGTTTGGAACACTTTTTTTTTTTTTTTTTAGCAGATTACAGTCCTAAATCTACTGCTGTTAACTCCGTGGAAAGACTTGGTGGGAGGCATTTCCTTCGCTTACTTTTTTTTTTCCAGACCCATCTCATTAAACTGTGATATAATGCCACTGCACATGTTGTTTTCTTTGCTAATCTTCCAAAAGTCATCTCAACACTCAAAAAATGTGCTAGGAAAAATTACTTGGATGATTTGACATTTTGTTCCCACTAACTTTATAATGGTGCCACTCTCCAGATAACCAACCAGCACTAAACGTTAAAGAAGCATGTTCTTACTGAGCCGTGATTAGTGGTTTCTCCCTTCCCACTTCAGGGACGTTTCCTGATCTTACTTTAGCACCGGTGTTTGGTTTTGCTCAGATTAACAATAAAGGGTCTATATCACTTTGACACCTTTTTGCACAACTAAGCTTTAGAAAAGAGAAGTGCTAAATTTTTGTCAAGCATATAATCTCCATAAGCAATTTAATTTTTCTCTACAATTATCACCTCTTTAAATATGAAATTAACATTCCACTATGGCTACCCCAAATAAGAGCTGGACTGTGTAGCCCCAGCTCTACCTTGTATTTGTCTAACCTCTTCATCCCTACTACAAAAAGTAGGTATCAAGTTATTCCCACATGGAAGTTTAAAAATAAAGCAGTGAAACTTTGCTTCTAGCAAGCTTACCACTACCAGCGACACTGCAACGAACCCTGGGTTTTGGTCCTTACGCAGAAGTTAGTTTATTTACCATTATACTGTGTTAAAAAGTATTTCAGAAGTGACCAGCTAGTGCAGACATGGCTGGAAAAACAGGGTGGAACAACTGCTTTTAAATGTAAGTAGTTCTTTACTGTCAAATTCAAGATGTACATCCTTCTACAATCATGTAGACTTGTTTTGAGGTGGCATTCAATTATTCCTGATTCTCAAAACTGACACAAAGGCTACTGTTATAGCTTAGATGCTGCAGTATTTACTGCAGTAGTCTTTCACAACACACAAAATACGATTCTCCTGCTCCTGAGATGAATGTTAGTTTTGGCATTGACAACAGTGGCAGGAGGAACAAATGATTAGGAAGATAAATTAAATTGAATTTAGTCCTAAGAGATCAAAGAAATCTGGAGTTCCTCAGAAGGCAGGAGGAACCAGACTCTACGTGCAGTCTGCTGGATGAGTTATGCATGCCCACAGAAAAGGTAAGATTCATTCACAAAATAGGTGGAAACAAAAGAGGTGCAATAGGGTTTTGGAGTTAGGCGATAATCTGAAAGGTCTGTTCCCAACCCACAGACAGACATGAAAGAATATTGTGATTTGAAAGAAAACTTGTACAATAACATCAATGTGGCAGAAGCACTGGTAGCAGTTCTTTGGCTGAATTATTTTTGTAGATATACATGATTATTACAAGGGTACATAAAGAAACAGGACTTTGCTTCTCTTTTCCCGAGAATAAATCTCACCCTGTTCTCATTGTGTTAGGCAGTCCAGAGCTGAAAGAATTAATCTTACAACTTGGTTTCAGACAACTCCTTCTATTTAAGCAGCATCCTCAAGATGCTCTGAAAGATTAACACATTAAATATTTGCAGTGCAGTTGTCATTTATGTAACCAAAGCATGCATTTGCTAAACATTCACTTGTGTCCTGGGTGCAACAAAAATAGATTAGGGAGTTATCATATCTCAATATACTTGAAGCACAGTTCAGCCTTACAGAATCAATTAATGTTCTGTATGTCATACATCGGTCTGTAACATAAGACAGCATTCAGTTAAAATAATCTGATCTCATTTACACACTATCTTTTAAACATAATTTTGCAGTTTGCAGTTTGATGGGGTTCAGTCTACATTGCATGGACACTATCTTATTACTCAGTCTGGTATACTGGAATAGTGTTATATATCAGGAATAGGATGAAAAGGCTATTTTTGAGATGCTGATCTTGTATTTAATAGAGCTTTTAATTTAAATAACCATGCACTAGCATATCTTTAGCATTCTACACCATTGTATTCTGTCGTGCATGCTCAGAAACAGTTGGAACAATTAAGTACTAGCCCTATTCTGACAAAGAATACAAAACTATAATATCTCAGTGCAGAATGTAGCAGAGGTGGATAAATAGCTTGCTTAGAACATGGGGAAAACTGTGATGAATGATACCAGCAAGTGAAAACAGAGAACGAACAGGAGGTTTGGCTGTTCCAGGAGCGCTTTGCCACCAAGCTTGAAGAGTGAGTGCTTTTGCCCAAATGTCTGTATTACTAACTAAACAATTGTGTCTTCTGTCTCTGAAGTGAGAGAGTGGTCCTTCCTACCAGGAAAAAGCAAATTTGTCCATTTCTTCCTCAGTTTGCTTCTCATTCAGCTAAAGCAAAGAAGCTAGAGCATAGCATAATTGTCTCTCATGGGTTTTATTCACTCTTAGCTACTTGAAATTTTTTGTAAATTTCTGAACGATTTAACAGCTTTCAACATAAGGGCATAATGATGTCACAGTTCTCCAGAAGACATAGCATGATTGAAGTGTGTATTTGGGTGTTGAGAATAAACTTCAGTATTTCCCTTTCAAGGTTGCACAGACATGTACCTTAGCTTCATGCTATGATGTCTGGTTATCATTCCCATAGAATTAATAGTAGGAGACCAAAGTTATCTGGATGTCAATATTCTCCTTTCTCTGTTTAATGTGTTACGAAATCCAGGACGGTCTCTGGGCCACTCCAGACTGAGACACTAAACCTATGTTCCTCTTCTCTATCACAAGGGAATTGCAGCTTTAACTCTTCAACCAGTTCCTTTATAAAGGAGGAAATTCCACTCCTTTCTGTTCTCTCCATTACCCCACCCTGTGGTTAACCTCAAATGGCTCTCAGTGAATTTGGACTCTCTAACACGAAGATTCACAGCAGGCTGCCTTCTGCTCAGAGCCCCAGCCCCAGCTAGGAGCCCTGCTCTTCACAGACCTCATGTGGATGGGAATGGGAAGGGCAAGTGCACAAGAGGATCCCAGGGGAAGAAGGGCTGCAGTGAACAACAGTATGGTTGCCACCACACCATGTAGATTAAGGAGCACTACTGTCACAAAACTGTCATGCACAAAACACAACCTGCTCTTACATTCACAGGTGCCAATATCAGACCAGTGTCAGGGACTACCAACATGCCCAGAGTTGCTCCCAAAACATAATCATAGAGGCCAGACAGTTAATTACCTCTGTGAGGATCACACGTTGATACTCCAACTTCAGTGTACTCCACCTCAGCACTCTCATGGTCAGGTCCTGCCCCAAAAATATCAAGAAGATGTTTCTTTGTAGGACTGCATGCTTCATTTGAGATGTGGGCCTGATCCTGCTGCCACTGAAATTAACGGACAAGTCCTCATTGACTTTGATAGGTGCAGGACCAGGCCCTACTTATGGCAGATGTAAATTACTCTGCGAAGAGTTGTAAAGTCAACCTATTCCTATGGGTCATCACAATCGAAAGGCAGTAGACCAACTGATGGAAATTGTGCCTAAAAATCTTTCTTTGAATTTAACACCTTCAAAAGTGGCACAACACAAATGGAGCAGGGAATTATCTGAGATTGTCCCCTACCCCTGCTCCAGCTGCAGCTCCTCTCTCTTCTATTTCTCTCTCTGCCCCTACTTTTTCCTCCTCTTCTATGCTGCTATGGCAGGACACTTCCTATTCTTCACTTTCCTTACATTTAAAGTTTCCTCTTTCATGACCTCTCATATTCTCCATTTCTACTTTGCCAATAACCATTTCAGCACTTTTATGTTGCCCTTCAAGCTCTCCATAGAACATCTACAACGGCAACCCATCTTCCTCCTCAAAATGTTTCTCTGCCACAACGCCCACAGAAAGCCTGGCAATGATTAAACATCTGATTTACTAAGACTACTGGCTGGCAAGTGCTGGCTACCTGGATACCACAGACACAAGCAACAGCTGTTGCTTTTTACTCTGTCTTTTCCTTAGGGTGGAGATAGTTTTCTACTAGATTTCTCTAAAAGTTGGAAGGAACCACAAGGGTAATCCAGACAGGAATGCTGCAGAACTACTTGTGGATTTTTCAGAACAGAAATTAGAGAAAGATATAATAATTATAACAGCGAAGTTTTGGATCAGCCTTCCAATAGCATTGGCGAGAGAAGAGAAAAAAAAAAGCTGAACAAAAGAACTACAGTGCTTAAGGTAGCACACTAGTTAATAAGAAAGTTTAAATTATATGCTTCCTACAATAGCAGTCATTCTGAATGATCAATACAGCTTCATGTTCCTATGTTTCTGCTGTATGTTTCTTTTACATGAGCATGTCTCTCTAGTCTGAATTTGCATTATTCAGGCCACAATGGCATAGTTTCCGTGCACCAACTATAAACTCCTTCCTTTTGCTTGTTGAATTAAAAGCTATTGCCACACAAATGCAGAGTAGACACTGTTATTTTTAGAGGTATGTGAATAATAGACTGGATTTTCACATCTGTTAGAGAGATCTACAGTAGCCTAGTTGGTTTTAATGGAGCTGCCCAATCCACAGTAGGTAAGGATTGAACCCATTTATTTCTGGCACACATGCAGATCACTAGACCAGAGCCCATTTAATCTAAAACAGGTAGGATACAATACAAAAACCAAGAGTCATTGAGCTAGAGTTTCCAAACATTGTTTCCAAGTTTTCCTGTGAAATTAGCTTAATGCAGCACCTTTCTCTTCACTCTGTGGTACACTGCTGTCCTGTACACTCAGGATTGCATCAAAGAACTACTCATTAGAGGTTCCTGCAACTTAAGTTGCATACAGGGTTATGCAGGAGTCTAGTTCCATGCTCTGGATTAATTTTAGCTTAACTTTGATCCTTAGTTACACTAGAATGCCTTTCCAACTATCTTTCAACTCATGGTCCAGTAGACATCCAAGTCAAAATGTACTGCAAGCCATCAGAAATTGCATCTAACCGGTGAGAATACGTTCACATCAATATAAAACAAAAATATATGGGACAAAGTATGCTTTCAGATGGCAATACACATATTTAAGTACTATTCTTTGAGTAAATATCTTAAAAACACTAGTCTTGAAGAATACCATATACTAGATGATGCAGTACTTGATGACAGATTTTAATGAATATACCTATAGCGCGCATGGTGTCTCAAGATACTTGGAAGGTTGTTTTATTTAGATTTCATGGCAGATTATTTCTAGGTTTAATGCTTAAATATTTCAATATCTGCAGAAATGAAGAAAGGACAGAGAAGTAAAGAAGCAGAAATCTGCTGAAAAGATTTTATTTTTTTAATTCTGAGTATTTGTTGTATATAACTTAGAATTTAGAATTTAATTTGCATTTTTATACCATCCTTCATTAGAATCACAGAATCATAGAATGGTTAGGGTTGGAAGGGAATGCAAATATCATCTAGTTCCAACCTCTCCGCCATGGGCAGGGAGACAATTAGATGACCTTGAATCCAGCACAACTAATTACACTTCATAATGCAGTCAGTAAATGAGCCCTATCATTGCCATTTTGCCCACACGGAAGAAGAACTAAGCTCAGCAAAGGAAAGAGTCTTCCCACTATCAAAGAGAAAAAGAAAAGGACTGGACCTATCAAATCCTGATTGCTACCACTACAAAACATCACAAATTTCAATCATAAAATATTTTTAAAATCTATTGTTTAAGTATTAAATTACCTTTAGTCTCATCTGTTGATTTCATGTGATTTTCACTATCTTCAATATAACCTGATCCTAAAATAGTAAAGCAAAAGTTGAGCTGAAAAAATATTTATTATAGCTAATCAATGAGTTCCACAGCTGCAGCTCCTATTGTCATTACATTTATTTACATATGAGAAACTCTGCTTTGGGGTTCACACTTAAGACATTTATATAACACAGGTGGGAAGAATATGGCTTTTTAAATGGTCAGCTAAAAAACAGCCGAGGGGTAACTTTATATCGGGTGCTCTAAACAACATGTCCACCACTTTACAAAGTGCATTGAGATCCTGGAATGAAAGGTGACTCGTCATGGCAAGTTAACATGGCTGTACTGTGGCCACATCACAGGACCTTCTGCCACAACTGAAATTTCCCTTCTGAAGTAATCTTCTTGCAGCTGGTCAAAGCTATCAAAAACAGAAAGTCATTTTCTTTAACCGTGATTTTTCCATCTGTAATATTGTTAACTGATTGCCTGGCAGAAGTGTCTGAGAAGACTTATAAATCAATCTTTGTATAAGATGTGCTCGTAAAAAAACTGTACAAAGACAGAGAGAGGATCCTTGGGAGAATGTTATTGGTATTCCTCTGGATTCCTAAAACACTGGCCCCTAACCAAACAACAACTGTGTAAGTCCAAAACTTTAAATAAATGTTTAATTAGGCTCACTAATAGTCTTACAGCAAAATATCCTACCTGAATAGTAGTCTCCATCATTGTGCTGTCTTGTCAGTTTTTCACTTGTCATGTTTGTAGCCAAGGTAGAATTGAGAAGCAAACCAATAAAAGTTGAGGTAATTATCCAAAACCAGGCAATAAAAACAGGAACATGATGATATGCAAAGATCAGACATTGTCTATGCTGACTACCGCACATTCTTAACTATTGAAGTTAATAAATATCTTGCCATTAAGAGAAGCACAAACACACATTAAGGTCAAAAATGTTCCCTCTTGCATTACTTTAAGACCTCTGTATTTTTAATTCCGTATCTAAATGCATTCACATGCAGGCCTAACATTCTTCTGTTTCTCATGGCTGGCCTTTTTTTTCTTTTTCTATTTTTAGAGTATTTCCTCATCCTGTTGTTGTGTTAGCAGGTGCTACTTGAAGCATAACCATCCATTGTCTGCAGGTGTGTGCCATAATAAACTATATTCATACGGTGGAAGGCCTCCAACCCTTAAAACAGAAATACTTCACCATTACCATAAAGCAGGCCATCTTACCCAGACATCTCGATGGATGGTCCTTTGGCTTGACAGAGAAAAATAAAAGAATCTATTAATAGATTGTACAACTAAAAGAATTTAAAAGTAAAAATCAAAACAAAAATAAAGTGATTATCAACCCAAGTCAGAATAATTTCTCCTGGCTATCACAAAATTAATTACCTAGTGCCTTACATCCTGTTTATCACCCAGGTCCGTTTAATGCCTCTTTCACAGAGAGCCTAAGACCCCAACCCCCAGACTTTAGCCTGCCCAATTTATGCTGTCTGGGACATCCAGATACTCTAAGTTATCCCAATTATTTTGCAATGTACCACATATCACAGGATAAACCAGATTTACTTACTTTCTGAAAGAACAAGATCTGATAAAAGACAAATGATAAAATACAAATGATAAAAGACAAATCCCTAAGTGAAATTGTAAAATTGTATTACAGTGTGAGGAGAAGAAAAAATCACCCCACAACCTAATAATCTTAAATTTGTTTCACCAGGATTAGAGAATCAAATTGTTATAGCTCCATAAGGGATCAAAAGATTGCTCAGGCCCTACTTGCCTGAATTCCAGACCTAGGACTGCAGCAGAACAGTGTAATTCTGGCATATCTCCAATAACCTTTACTTCGCTAATGCCTTCCCAGCACCATTAGTTAGATGTTCCCATTCTGCCCAATATACTTGGAAAGCTTCATCACACTTGCAGCTTAATTTGGGCCACTCAGCATTTTTAAGTAGATTTTTAGTTCTTTTAAAATTGTATTTAGCCACCTCCTGAAACCTCACCCCCACAAGTCTTTGCTCCTGAAACAAATGCAAGTTTAACTGTAATACATATGTCATCCAAGAAATAGAAGGGAACCATTCATTACCCTTTTTCTTCTTACACAAAAACCACCATAACGCCAGAGTTACTGCTCCTGTGATAGGTATTAGGACAAACGCAGCAATGATGCCTTTCTGCCAAGACGCTAAGATGACTGGAAATAAGAAAGACATGTTTAAGAGAGTCTGTAGTGACAGGTCACCATTACCAACTTCTGCAGTTCCCGACCTCTCGCTTTTCTACTAACTGGCTTTCTTATGCACTGGGGAAGAACTTAAAGGATACTTGCATGCAAGTTCACTATGGAGCCTCTCCTTTGTGACCAAAACCTCAGTACAACAATGGGTTGCACCTGGCTCCTTTGGCTGCTGAGCATCCCTTAAACTTTTCTATATAACTTAGACAATCTCTGTTTATAAATGGATATTTCTGTTTAACTTCTGACAGTGATGGAACAAAAACAAGTAAGGGAGTCATACTTAGTAACATCCTAGATAACATGACCTCACCTACCATGATGACATAGTATGTAGTTTATCATAAAAGTTAGCTTACCACTGATGGTTATGGGATGACTTTTCACATCCACGTTAGCTCGATTAGAAGCCATGCAGTAATATGTCCCTGTGTCCTGGCTGGTCATTGCTTTCTTGTGCCACATGATTCTGTCTGCATTTTCACTTTTTTCAAACAGAAGAACTTCATGATCAGTTTTTCTAAAAATCCTGAAGTGGATTGGCCAAGATCCTTCTTTCACAGAGCAGAGAAAAGCAGTCTCACCACCATCTTCCACTTCTCCATATGGAATACTGCCCAAACTGGCATTCTTGATTGGTACTACAGAAGAAGGCACAAAGAAAACAAGTATTAGCACTATTAGAAATAACTTTGATGATAAAGTATTGTGTTGTAGAAATACTTGCTTTAGTGCTTAGTTAGAGACTGAATGCACAGTATTAATCTTTCTGAACAGTCTGCTAGACAGCATCCTCTAGTAAATACTTCCATACACCATACAGTAGGGCACTATAGAGAAACAAAACAGACACAGAAGGAAACTCTACCCATTCCACAGAAGTCAGTCAGCCTCTTTTCTTAAACTCCTTTGGATGCCTCTCAAGCCCCAACCTACAAACTATTTAATTTTTCAGAAATAATATGCTCAGCAGTTCAATAGTGTAAATAATTATAGTTCAATTTATGCAGCTATGCTTTCATAGTTATGTAGAGTTATGCTATTTTGTACTAACTGTATTATATCTTTCTTGCAACATTTAACATACAATAGCGAGTATCAGCAGATAATGGATCAAGTTCTTCAAAGGCATAAACAAATCCCAAATTCTAATCGTTACAGAACATAGCAAACACAGTGAGAGAAGTTTGGTTTTATTTGAACAAGTTGTAAGAATATGCATAGCCAAAGTACAGTTTTCAAATTTGTTGTTTTATAAATTAAGTACATTGGCATACACAGAGCTAGGGTAGGAGCACATGAGCATCAGCACTTATAATTACCTGGGGGAAAAAATGTGATGCAAGGCATGTAGAACGTTAGCAGCTTCACAAAATGTTTGAGGTATGAAGCCTCTGTTTTGCTAAAATAGCTAAACAGATGTTCATGAGTAACACGAAGCAGATGTAAAGGAGGAGTGATTAAGGCAATACTGGTACAGAAGCAGGAGGAAGAAAGCAAACCTGATATGAAAAGATGCTAGTCATGAAAGCTGTATTTGTATTAGATAGGAAGCAGGGAGCAGATTTAGATGTAAGATGTGAGTTCCTGTGACTGATCCCATGATAGAGACGATTGCTCTACAAAACATAAGTCTTTTTCAGATCTGGTACAGACGGAAAGGACAGAATTCAGAGACTTAAAAGCCACCGCCTCAGGGGCAGTGAGCTGCAGAAGACTGGCTCCCCAGACTCCAAAACATGACTTTCTATTCAGAACTTCCAAACAGTGTCATAATATATCCTGAATCACTGCTTCAACACCTGGGATATGTTAGTTCCAGCAAAGAAATACCCACCTGTTAATGGACTAAGATTATGCTTTGTATTTGTGTATTTGCTACTCGTTATTTCAAATTCCCTTGACTTTAAATCTCCCTGGATAAATCCTTCAGAGTTTTATCATTTGGCTTCTCTCTAGTGTTAGATGAGCTAGAACTAATGAACTTAAGATGCAATCCTACTTCTATAGTCTAGGCAAATGCAAATACTGTATTTCAAGACCTGTTTGGGAGCTCAGAGAATGGAGATCAGGTCCTTCAACTGTGCAATAATCCAACTGACTCGGAAGAAATGCAACAATTCTGGATGTATCTGTTCTCGTCATACACAACTCAGTGTCAAAACTCAGAAAGAAACCACAAATTTACCTTATTAAAACCAACACAATTTGGGTTCAAGCCAGGATGCAAAATGGAAAACTCCTTGGTAGGAAGAAATTTTCTCTTCTTTTCAATAGGTCAGGAATAGACTTCTGCTCTAGTCCTGGACTACTTTGGTGTAATCAGGTTAGGTAAATCTAAAAATACTGCTGATACATTCAAGAAAAGTAGCAAGGAGCCAAAGATATGGGTTTAAATGGTTCTACAGGTAGATCCTCCGTCACCATTTTCCTTTCTTACAGTCCCAAAAAACTCTTTTTTTTATCCAACAGCTGTATGCAGTTACTATCTGGTCAAATGACATTGACATAGATGTCAACAACATGCACAGAATACGCAGCTCTGCTTATCTTTCACCACATATTGTCGAACCACTACCAAAACAGTAAAAAATTTTGACCACATTAGACTGATGAAACCAACCAAGTCTGAACCAAGTCAGGTAGAGGTAACACTACTGAGCAGACAAATATTTTGAAGACATTACCAGCAAAGTAGTATCTCTTCTAATAAAAGGTCAATACCTAAAATTAGTCAGTTCCTTCAGTAAATTAAGAATATTCTCAAGGCCTCCAGGAGCAGCAGCACGATCAGTGCTTTATTTCCTCTTTAGTAGGAGACTATTATTCTGCTTACCTCCTTCACTATTAAAGATGAACCTCAACAAGACAGTATCTGTCAACATGAAGCCTGCAACTGTTAGGGACCTTCATTTAGTGCAGAAAGCTTCAGTGTGCCTCCTCAAACAGGTACTCCATTCTTTACAATTGTTTATCTTAGATTTTCAAGTTAAATTCAAGGTCCAATCCCTATCTTGGATACAGGATATCCAAGAAACTTCCCTAAGCCCTATAGCAAAACCTACTGTTAAAAAGTTCTTCAGGCACACAGGGAACTGCTTCTGATGGGGACAGAACATATCTACAACAGTGACAGAGTTTTCTTGAGCCAAATCTTTGAACCACTAGGATCTAAACTGGAAACTGTCGTATGAAATGTCACTATCGTCTGCGCTGAGTGCATCAAACAAATCTACAGAAATGTGGTATACTGGATAAAAAAAAATCCTACAAGATGCTCTCTTACACATGTAGTAACAGGGAAAACCACATGCACATGTTTTAAGAGTTATCAGTTCTGACCCTAGTCTTACATGGCCTACTACAGAATCATTTACTTCGGTTTCTCTTCGTATCTGCCAACAGCACACTTGCTCACAGTTTTTTCACTTGCATTCGTCTTCTTGGAGTACTGTTAAGATTCCCAGTGTATATCAGAACTCAGATTTTTACTTTTTTTTCTGGGGACTTCCCATTCATCTTCTTTCTAAAGCTTCAACTACCAGCTTCCCTCATGGGCAGAGGAATTCTCCCTTTCTACTTCACACGTATTTGTAGATCAGAGAATTTGCTCATATACAGTAACTCCTAGTTGCTAATAAGCACAATAACAGACAGACTTTCAGAGCTACTTAGCTACTGCAGCTTGTGGTGTTGAACATATGCTCAGTGCCTCTGAAAACTGCAACTAATAGCAGAGGTATTTAGAGGTATTATTAAAAGTGCAGATTTACATCTTTTAACAAGAAACTAGCTAGTTCAATTATTTTAGTGAGTAAAATCACAGATCAACTCAAATATCATTATGTACACATTTAATCCAGTCTTATGAAAATCAAATATGAAGAAAATTGATCTAGTTGTGAAATTTTTAATCATTAATTTTACTAAAGCAGCTTCTATAAGATTTCAAGATCTAGTTTTAAGACTAAAATAAATTCAGTTGTAGTTAACTTGATTTGAATTACTATCAGGATTTATACTTTAGTGAAGAATAATCTGTGATATAGATTTCCAACTATTTTTAATTCAAGTGAGTAAAAATTTATAAACATTTCATGTCCATTTTGCTTAGTCCATCATTTGCTGCCACAGTTTCAAAAACCAAAACGTGACATTAGACAAGAAGAAGAATTAAACAGACTTACCTATTACTGTGATGTTTAGAATATTGCTAGTTTTCATACCACTGGAGTGATTATTTCTAGCATCACATTTGTATCCTCTTTTGTCATTTTGTCTAATATTTTCATCCAAAAACGTAGCATACGTGTCATTTAATACTTTTTTCTTAACTTCATTTCCTTTGTAGAATGTGAATGTTATTGGGGGCGTTCCCATCGCTAAACGACAGATTAACCATAGAGGTTTCCCTAGCACCACTTCTGGTAAACCACTGACAACCGAAAGAGTTGGCTTGGAGACTGGAGCTAAAATAAGAATAAAAGGAAAAAAAGCTGCAAATTACAATGCATAAGACCAAAAGTTACAATATTATTTTATATAGAACACACAAACATACAATATTTAGCTAGTTTGCACACACAGCCTATATTGAGAAGCTTTTCCTCACCCCAATCATGGGGTGACTTGAACAAAACAAGAACATAGATAATAAAAATTACATGGCTTAGAATAAAATAGCACACAAGGAGAATGTAAAGGAAAACAAAAACACGATCAGCACACCAGTTGTGTATCATCCAAACTCCAGAACTAGCTCCGATCCGAGAAGTAAGTCTGTAGAGCAAAAATACATGCAAGTATCATAGCATGTATTACCTGCAGCACCTAATCAGGGACCTCTGCCTCTGCAGCACAGTGAGTCACAACCCAATTAATCCCGCTCTGCAGACTTGAGAACCAACTGTGCTTGTTCCAGGAGAGGGAAGGAAACTAGGGTGTTTATAATTAGTGTGCTGGTGAGGGGGTTGAATTGATAGCAAAAAAAAAAAAACTACTTTTCAGGAGTAGAGCTATCCAGATGACCTCTGGCTCTCAGAGGGTCCAGATGACCCTCTTCTGCCTGGAGGGTCGGGGGAGGGATTGAAGCAGACACTGACAAAGTTTCAGATCAAACTGCTGAGTAAAAGATTGCAGAACATTCCCAGCTCCTGTAAACAGTAATGAATGAGAGTTTATTTGGCGCCTCGCAGAATCAAGGGAGCAGAAGGAAGACACGGTAACTTCCTTCTCCTAGGGCCAGCCCTGGAAACTGACTTGACTAGATCATGATAGGGCAAATCCTCTACAGCTAAAGATTACAAGCACGTCTCACAGAAATTAATACTGCATGAACGAATAGACACTTTGCTAGTTCACAAAGAGAGACTGATTCTGTAAACACATGTGCTTATTTGGGTTCTAAGCCTCTCCGTCAACTCACCGTAAACATTTATCCTTACAGGTTTGCTTATTTTGACTATTCCTTTTACTTCAGCTTTACAGATATAGAATCCAGTATCATTCACGTTAACTTTCATTGTTAAGTTTCTAGAATTTTTCAACCAGATGTCTCCATTTGAACTTTTTCGGAATATAGAGAAGTTAGCTTTCTGAAATCCACTAACGCTGCAACTCAAAGTTAATTCTTTATTTTCATCCAGCTTACTCACAGAAGCAGTCAATATTGGTGCAGGGAATAACTCTGCAAGATAGGAAGAGAATTCATTTGTTCAAATCAAGTCTAAAAGAATACAACTACCTATCTCAAAGTATACAGAAGGGAGGACATACTGAAAGCTTACAATCAGGGAAAAAACCCAATCATGTTATTTTAGCATAATAATAATTTAAGGGAAAACAGAAACTTAGTAATCACTTGAAACCACTTCTCATATGTGTTATTTAAAAGTATTATCCTACTTGGAAAGTATTAGTGGCAGGCAAAAATCAGAAACCCAAGTCAACACCTAAATAGCCTTTAACTTAGGGAAAATTTACACTTGGATCTTGAGTTCTACCAAATTTAAATTTTAATCCATTGAGTAAAATCTAAGATGAATAGAGGTGTTACCTGCCACAATAACATTCAGTTTGGTGGTTTTAGATGCTCTCCCTTGCTCCACTTTACACAAGTATTCACCGCTGTCCTCTAGAGTAGCTACCGCAGAGTATTTCAAAAATTTCTCATCTCGTACACTGTTCAGGATTGTTTTGTTTTTCTGGAGTATGATTTCAATGTCATGCATTCGGGCTACCACAGTTGAGCATTCAAGCTGTATTCTGTCTCCTTCTGTAATATTACTTGAGGGGTTGGCATTCAGAGTAGGCTTTATAAATGGTTCTGCAATAAAATACACATAAACTCACGACCCAACTTTTTATTACAGCCAGGAAAAAAAAAAAGCAAAAAAGCAAAAAAAAAAAAAAAAAAGCACTAACTTACCCCTGACTGTAACAAGTGTTTTGTTGCTGTGTTCTGAGGTTTCATATTCGAATTTTACACTTCTCTTACCAAAGCAATCAAACTGTAAAATATTATCTCCCTCTTCAACAGAAAATTCCACTACAGAAAAATTTCTGTGTAGTTCAAATACATGTTTTTCTTTAGGTGTTGAATTCACCTTTATCTTTCGGAAAAAGAAATGTAAAGGAGGTACTTCTTCTGGCAGCTCACAACGTAATTTCACAACTTCACCCTCTAAAACTTCTTTTTTCTCAGCAGTCAGGATTGGCTTGGTCATTCCTTAGAAAAGAAGACAAGAAAAGAAACAGTGTTTATTTCAGGATTATGCAATGATGACTATGGTAGTGATTTATGTTAATGAACAGATGCAGATAATTTGCAGGAACTGAGCTTTTAAAGACAGTTCCTTTGATGTGTGGGTACATGCCAAGGCACCTTCAGAAGAACAAGATGTCCCTCGAGAGGCTAATACAATCTTGATGCAATGTGTGAAGTATGAAACTTGCTGTTTTGAAGGCAAGACCACTTCCAGCATAGTGTTTGCTATTGCCTCTCAGAAATGAGCAAGTGAAGAAATTAAATGCCATCCCAACTTCCGTATCTAGAGAAGCAGGCTTTGAAGAAAAATTACAGGCCCTGCACAACCCTACAACTATTTAATGCAGAATGAATTCTTTCTGGTTGCTTTTCCAAGGGAAATAATGTCACTTGTAGTCAAGAACATGTGGCTAGAAAGGGCATAGATAGAGGCGGCCCCTGTTCTTATAAGAAATGAAAGAACAAGACTGATATAATGTTGTCTACAAAAGTAGTCCATGGCTGATAGTAGCTATGGCAATGGGTATCACAAGGTGAGAATCTCTATTTCCAGCTTTTCCAGTAATCTAGCCTCCCCCCCCACCATCATGTTTATGATCTATAGAACAAACTGCCACAAATACTACTTTTTCTAGTCTAGGGAACAGAGGCTCAGGACAGAGGGGGTGGTGGCACAGGAGGTACTGATCTGCCATGTAGCCTTGGGATCGTGATTTCATTTCTGTGTCTTAACATGAGGATTTAGTACTAAACTTTCATAAAGGACTGACATGTCCATGGAAAAAAAACACCTTGCAAGATATCCTATTTAGCACTAACTATTAGTACTGACCCTTGGAAGGTTGTTTTCTTTTTGTATCTTAGAAAACTGCCCTGTTTGAAGGAATACTCACCTGTTACCCAAACATGTATGGGGTTACTAGATTTTGTCTTTCTGTCTGCTTTCACGGTACATTCATACTCTCCTGTATCTGAAGATCTAGCCGCAGATATTTCATATTGTAAATCTTCTTTGTCTGATACAGTCATGAACACAAGCTTGTGATCTTTAAAAATTGTAAAATGATGCTCCAGCTGGAAATCTGTACTTTTGCTAATATCAGCACGGCAGACAATTAATATACGATCTCCATTCTTTACTTTGACAGATGGCTGAACCTCGATTTCAACTGTGTTGAAAGTAAAAACTTGATGGGGGAAAAAAAAGTAAAAAAGGAGTTATATTTATTTTCAATTAGTCTAACATAATACTGTTATCGCAATCTGCTACACGTTAATGACAAGAATTAATGCATTGTACCCTAGCCACACATGCTATAATTTCTTTGGTCAGATCTCAAAGATGTTGACAGTGGTAGCAGCTTGACCTTCCACTGCACAGACATACTAGAGGGAACTACTGACTGTCACAGCACACACTGTCCATCTGCTCAGCCTCTGCCTTGGGGGACTGAGAGAATCATTGGTTTGCTCATGGCCAAATCTACTTAATTCCCTAGAAGACACACGAACAGGTTTGTAGCTACTTCTTGGTTTTCCTTATTTTTCACGGTTTGTTGTATTCAACTCTAATTGGCAGGAGATCTGAGAAGTGAACAAAATTTTGTATTTATACTTGTCTTAATAAACAGAAAATTAACAGTAAATCCCTGCTTAGAGCTGTATTAAACCCTAAGCCAATCCATCCCCAATTCGCAGAAATCCCTGGAGTTATCCCAGTATTTTTTATCTGAAAGTCAGTTTAGAGTTATGTCATTCAGCAAATTCCACTTTAAACATGTAACTCACAAGCTTGGGTTAATCTTAAATCTCTAGTTTAGGATAACTAGAGTGTAACAGAAAATACCTGGGTTCAAGTTTTGCAAGCAAACACGTACATGCCTAACTCTGCATTGTTTGCAGCCCAGCAGTCATACTCTCAAGAGTCCTTAGCAATCACACCCTGATTAATTCAAATACAGAATCAAGTGCAGAAGCAATGTTCTCAATTAATTTAGAATTTAGATGTTAGCTCCCGAAAAAAATATACTGAATAAAATACTCCTCTTTAAAAAAAAAAATTAAAAATTGATAAGCACTTTAAGAAATAAATTTTATAATAGCATTAATATATATATAGTGCTTCTGTGTTTATAACCATGGTAATGATAAATAATTTGTAGCCTAAAATTTTGTAATTATTAGAATCCTGGTATAATTAATATTTTTATTCACACAGCTAGATGAACAAGTATAGAAAAAGATTTATGAGTTTACTCCCTTTCCCTTCCTTTAGAACTTAGAGCTTTTGGGTATGCCTGTTTTGCCCAGGATTTGTATTAGATATTTGCTACTAGAACAGGAAAATTTTCCTGCATCTAACGAAGTCCCTTGTCACGTACACTTACCAGCTATCTATAAATTGCCTTTGTTAGAATAAGTTTTGGGCATAAAAATCAATGCAAAATTATATATTTTTTTTGGCATGTGAATAGACTACATGACAACAAGAAGCAAACATTTCTCACTAGTGATGAAAAAAAGAAAGTATGCAGAGTGTACGTGCATGAAGTCAGCAAGATGATAACATACACAGTAACGCTGTCTCTTCTCTTGTATACCCCAGTAAAGCAAACTACTCTAGGAAAGATTTTGCCAAAACATTTGTTAAAGTATGAGCAGCACATCTGTCATTTAAACCTTTACTTCAAAATTACCTTTTTGTTTACATAGCTAAATTTTTTACTGAGCTATAGTACAGTAAATCCAGATAACCTCTGTTATGGACGCACATTAACAACTGAGGAATTAGTTAAATTACTTATTTTAAATTTGTATGTGAAAAAAACCCTACCATTACTTACCTCTATCCTGAGTGTAAAGTTCTGAACCTGGAAAAAAAAAGAAAAGAAATGTTATTTTCAAAGCTTACGGATTGAGAGACAGTAATGGGAAACAGTAAAAAGAGCCAACAAACCCCAAAACCACAAACACACATACCCACCCTGATATTTAGTTATCAAACTTACACTGCAAGAAAATCACCAGAAGAGCAAGATACATCTCGTTGCTGAAGAACAGACTCTTAATTCCAAAATAAAACAGTATTCATCATCAGAGGTGATGCCTCCAGGTACCAAAAACAGTTTATTGTTCTTTCTGTTGTTGTTTTATGGAAACAGATAAAATTTTGCCATTAAAATTTGTAAGTTTTCCCAGATCTTCAACAGAAACTGGCTAGATCAAGTAATCGTTCCCATTACTGGAAACTGGAAATGGCAAACAATGAGAATCTATCTGCTGCTCACAGTTCAGGAAGTGACTGCACTTTTCCTGAGGGTGCCACCAAATGCATTTGCTTTGTTTAATTTCTTAAGGTGTATTAAAAAACCAAGAAGTTCCAATGACATTTATCCTGCAGTTCCTGTCAATACATTTTTTTAAGTCACGATTAACCATTTATGAACACAAATTACCTTCACTATTCGACTTCAGTGGATTCTTAAGCAAATATTTCCCTTTATCTATGGAGAACTCTTTCAGAGAGTATTTATGTAATTATTCAGTTTTCCCCTTTACCTCCATTTCTAGGTCTTTCATCTTTGCAGTGGCAAAGAACAACTTTACTGTGGGGTGCACAATAAATTAAAATTATCTCAGAAATCATAGCTACTGTTGTGTTAGACTAGAATTTTGATAGGCAGACCTCTCATACTACCATTATATATCAAAGCCACGGAACTGCACAAGATTTTTATGCAGTTAGGACAAAGCATATGCAATCATAAAATCCACAAAAGAAGAACTAACTGAAGCTTCATTTCTCAGCAGAAATCTGAAGCAGCGCTGGCACAATCTGAAGTACAGTACACACTGGCACAAGAGTTAAATCTGCTAGCAGCTTGACTCTGTTGAATTCAGGTATCCCCAAAAGATCGGCTGACCTTTTCTGCGTTGCTTAATTTTTCGCAGTGGTATAAGTAGCCTGGCAATATGACAGGCAACCTGAAATTGGGGTGATGAATTCTGCATCCAAAACAGTAAAAGCAGAAATTGAGCAAATACGATAAGATGAAGAGTTGGAAAATATTCTACTTCAGCATTTTGCCCTCAGTTTCCACCGGGTAAATGTCTGCTTGAGATACAGTAAGAAACAGACATAAAATTCAGAACACTTGGATTATTCAACTACCTTTAACAAAATGGGAGGGCTTTTTTCTGATGATGGACAAGTCTAAAGAAAATAAAAAGTCTAAAGAAAG
The DNA here is from genome assembly GCA_013399095.1 of Psophia crepitans. NCBI lineage: Eukaryota > Metazoa > Chordata > Aves > Gruiformes > Psophiidae > Psophia > Psophia crepitans. The sequence continues at coordinate 969,151 of VWZZ01001501.1, read as the reverse complement.
CCTAAACACAAGTAAATCAGTAGCCATCAGCTTTGATTTAGGTGGAATTGTTCTGAAGAAAAGTAGTTCTGAAGAAAAGTAAAAAGAGTAATCACGACCCAAAATCTCATTACCATGACCAGTGTCTTGATATTCAAATGGGGAAGGGATGGAAGAAATGGGTGGAACAAGGAAAGCAAAAGAATTACAGAGATACTGTCCTGCTCCTATCTCTCCTCTTATACTTTTCTTACTTTGGTACTATCTCTTTTTGATATAAATGTGCTTTTAATCTTAATTAATCTGACATTGCAGAAGTGGCAGATTTAAGCACCAATTTCATTTTCCAGAAAACTATTTACTCCGTAACTTTTAGGAATTCAACGTTCAGTACCTTTCAGTTGCTCAGAATACTCTTTTCTCAGTTTATCAGCTCACTTTTAAGTTATACTTCAGCCATTCCATTTGAGCCCTAACACTGACTTAGTCTATAGGCTTCATAAAGTGATTTGAAATCATGCCCTTCAAAAAGTGTTTCTCAAGTTGTGTGTCCCAGAATTCTTTAAGTAGTTTTTAGTTATTCCTGAAAATTGAGTACTCAACTCTTAATTCCTTAGTAGACAGAGTCGATGCTTTCCTTTATTCCCACTGACATTTTCTAGGCTTGTTAAAACTCTGCTTAAGACCATACTAAATACATTCACAGAAATCTATAAAAGAAACATACAGTTCTCATTAGCTTCATGGCTTATATGACCCCTTGTTTTTTCTCCTAGGGTCATTGAAAACTGTATTTTTTTTCCCCCAAAACAATAGTTTAAAGCTATAAGTGTACTTTAATGCTTGTATTACACACATAAGCATGGTATTTTGGAAAAGGAAACAGGAGGGAAACACTCATCTGCTTAACAATGTATCAGCAATATGAACAAGCATCTATCCAGCTATTTTGCAGGGAGGGAGTACAGAATGGCACAATAGTCATAGAAGTTAATGACTAAGTAGTAAGGTGGTTAACTAGCAGTAGTATTTGTTCTGCTCAATCCAGTCTGTTTGAAATACACCACCAATAAAGGACTGGTGGTTTGGCTGGTTGCCATCAATGGTCTCCAGAGCCAGGTAAAGGAAAAGAAGAGGAGGACACATGGCAGGTGGAGAACAAAGATAGATTAACTTTTGCTATTGACAACAAAAAACAGGAAGGAAAGAGATTTCCCCCTTTCCCCATAAAAGAATTCAGCAGGACATACAAAGCTCAGCAAAACCACACCAGTCTTTCCCACAGGGTACAAAGGCTCTCTTAGACACAGAGAGGGAAGCAGAAAGTAAGTGCGGGCCAATATTCTTCAGAGTGCGCGGATATGGGTGAGTTCAGAACCAAGCTAGTTTCAGACTGAGGTGGAAAGGCCAGGTTTTAGGATGAAGTAGGTCAGGAGTAAGGTTTAATGGTGACAAAACCTGAGTGTTGTGAGATGTCACTCCCAAGTGAAGGATGTTCCAGAAGATCTCACAGGCTGACTGTTGTATTCCTGATAAGCCCTCAACATTTTCCTGGAGAGGAAAATCTCATATAAAGAATGCTATTCAGTCCCTATTATATTTCTGGGAAAAGTAGGATTTACCTCAGAAATGCAACACACCTTCTGAAGCAGACAGAATAGTCATTATAATCTGATGCAATGCCCTTTGAAACCTATGGAAATCATAACATTTCATCTACTGCCCAATGAACTGGACCCTTAAACATTAAAGCTGTGTTCACCTGGGAATTCACGAGCCTTGTTTCTGCTGGTTGGATCCCCTGCTACTTGCTTACGTATGACATTTCCTAAAAAGCATCAGCTGCCACCTGAACAGAGCTTTGCCTAAAATGAGAGGCAAAGCCTATTTTGCTAACTAAGGGCAAAACGCTAAATAAGGTTTTCAAATTTTTCCCTCTACAGATACAATGTTTTCAGCTGGTCCCTTACGACAGGAAAGGAAGCTAGGAGTTCACACCACATTTCAGCTGTTTGTTTTCATTTGCTCTCCAGCTAGCTGGCCTGACAGTAAAGACGACACCACTGTGCCGATCGTTAGGACTGACATCTTATTTCCTCACAGAGCATATGCCGATTCCAGCAAATCTTCTGGGGGCCCTGAACTCTGTCTCCTGGTTTCAAATGCCTAGTTCCTGATGGGAGTTTCACTTCCTTCAGAAAAGATGAAGTCTCTACATGTGTTGCCTTCAAGTTCTATCTCACTGATTTACTGACGAAACATTTCTCTTAACACAACATTCTGGGGTCACTGAATCTTGTCCCTGATAATGGAGGGTCTACATAATTTCTTGTGTAAATTCACTTATTTTAAAAACAGTTAACTGCTATAGAGGTGTATCTACAAATGTTTGGGATTTTCTAGATTTTAAAATTTATATAAATTCAGAGATCTGTGTCCATCTATACTGAAATCAACACAAACTTTCAAGGAACTAAATTAAGAATGAGAAGCAGCTCTGATTTGTACTCTCCCAATCCCTGAAGTGTATAATTGTTTAATTGTTTTGGTTCCTTAAAACAGTGAACTATTTTGCTTAATTATCACTTCCTGGTTCAGTATACTCATAGATAATAGAACTATAACAAACATAGCTGTTTTCACAAGTCTAGACAAATCCCTAGGGAACTGGGAACGAACCGAGTTCGTTCTACATATAGTTTCATGGTTTATTGTCTTCTCTTGAATGTGAGACACTTGCATCATTTGTCTTTATTTTAAATGTGTCTCTTCATACCTTCCTAGAAAAGAATAAAAAACAATTTTATCCCTGGATTTGAATATTTACAAAGAACATTAAATAAATGAACATTTTTTCCCAGCAGTCTAGAAGTTCTACAATTTACAGAAATTCTAGAGTGCCAAAAGTCTGTGCTTCTCCAAATAAATTGCATTTCACAATGGCACCATCTACCGGGAAATGACCAGTGCAGGGAAGCACACTGTGGTTCCCTCACTTCTCTCTTGCAATTAGGCCTATGATTACTGACATCCAACACCTCCTCCAAACGACAATATAAATTAGATCTGGAGAAGTAACTGAAGGAACTGGGAAGCTGATAATGAGAGAATATCACTGGAGCTTTCACATTGACAGGAGTTAATTATTACTATTTGGCTTTATGGTTCCTTACTGACATGGTGTCACGTTGAAAAGAATGCTAGGAATCTGAAATCTTGACTTGTATTTCATCTGGCACACACTTCTATGTACCTTAGAGATTCATTTAGACAAAGGATTGAAATTTCTCCTTTCAGAGGCGTGAAATCTATTCGTTGGTTTACACTGTGATTGTGGTCTCTGATACCATCTCTCAGACTTTCTGTTCCAGTAGTGTGCGTAAGTGACTCGATTCTACACCTTAAGGACATTTTTAACTGCTGTCTTCTACTTGTTCAACAAGTTCCTCAGTTTAGAAACAGCCAGCACAGGCTGTACCACTATCACACAATGTGCTTATCTGGCAGCATACCAGATATTGCACTTGTTTTGCTTAGCATCCAGCATTTCTGGATGCAGCAGAAAAACAAGTTCTGCAATAATAATCAACACAGAGTATGGACAGTGCCAGAGAAAAGGTCAGAACCTTCTGGCTGGAGACAGAATTAATTCTGGAAATATTTTTCCCTCTCTGTACATTCCCATTGTTTTTGTAACGCAAGACGATTCTCCCAACATTATTCCACATCAGTTCCATACATAAAATTCAGCTGGTAGTCACTCAACAACCTGATCCAAGGTGACAGAAAAATCTTTCAGCAGACTTTCCACAAACCAAGAGGAAGAATTTATCTGTTTCCTGACCTGCACCAGATATCCACACATAGCCATTGCTGCTACTGGTAACTTCTTGTCAGGATGCACAGAGGGGCAGATACCCCTCAGAGCAGACAAACAGAAGTTTGAAAAGGGCTGGAAAACAGACATAGTCCTGACAAGTGTATTTCTTTTTTCATTCAGTACATTAAGTATTCAAGTAAAAATAAATAAATAAATAAAATTCAGGGTGTGGGGGTTTTTTTTGTCAGAGGCTAGGAAACAAAAAAAAAAAGTCAAAATTGCATCTAGGAATCAGAAAAGGTTAAAATCACATCTATAAGTTTGTAAAGAAGGTTAAGAGTCTACTTTGTATTTTTCAACATGTAGTTTCTCACAGCAGTTCCTGCACACATTTGTCTGGAACACATTTCAGACAGTGATGTCAGAATTTATCCCAAGAGAAATGCATTAGTAGCCTCAGTCTTTGGTGTGTCCCCAGAATTTTTTGTGCCTTTCTGCTCTTTTGGCAGGGAGAGGAGGCAGAGGGAAGAAGTACCATTTTTAAGTATTACATGTTTGGGGGATTTGGGAGTTGTTAAGTTAATCAAATCAGGTACTGAAAAGTTCCTTTCACCGGCTGACATGCTCCTTGCAACTTGCAGTTCATTGAAAAGCATTCATCACATTAAAATTCTCATTCAGAACCTGAGGATCACTGCAGCAAATTTAAAAATATCTTACATATGCATATTGTAAAGATCCTTTCTTCTTCTACTCTTACTTGTCCTCTATAAAAACAATCTTCTCACAATCAGTTACCCAGCAGTTAAACAGCAGAGTTGCCACCACAGCCATTTTGAGTAGGAGTGTAAAAATGCGGTACACCATGATGATCTAGCTGTATCAGTAAAACCTTTTTGCAGACTGTCATGGTTTTACTCCAGCCATTGGCTGGGCACAACATAAACGCTCGCTCCGTCCCCCTCATCAGAAAAGGGGGAGAGAATCAGAAGAGCGAAAGTGAGAAAACTCATGGGTTCAGATGCAAGAGTTTAATAAGTGAAGCAAAAGCCCCGTGCACAAGCAAAGCAAAACAAGGAATTAATTCCCCGCTCCCCACGGCAGGCAGGTGTTCAGCCATCCCCAGGACAGCAGGGCTCCGTCACATGTAATGATTCCTTGGGAAGACAAATGCCATCACTCCGAACCCACTGCCCCCCACCCTCTTCCCCCAAGCCCCTTATAAACCGAGCATGACGCCATATGGTATGGAATACCCCTTTGGTCAGTTGGGGTCAGCTGCCCTGTCTGTCCCTTCCCAACTCCCCGCACACCCCCAGCCATCCCGTCAGCGGGGCGGTGCGAGAAGCAGAAAAGGCCTTGGCTCTGTGTGAGCAACGCCCAGCAACAGCAAAAACATCTCTGCACTATCAGCGCTGCTTCCAGCACAAACCCAAAACACAGCCCCACACTGGCTACTATGAAGAAAATTAACTCTCTCTCAGCTAAAACCAGGACACAGACAAAACAGAAGCGCTTAATTTAATTTATCACCAGACATAACTGTCAGCACATGATGATTTCTAGCAAACCTGCTACCTACTGTAACAGATGCTCTTCCAGGATGGAGGGCCTCTCAGGATGAGAAACCGGGACTGGGAACGACTTTTATAATTCTGCTGAAACATGAAAATTTCCCTGGAAGCCTACGACAGGACAGATACAGTGTGAAGCCTTCACAGCCTTACTACAGAATGTTATCTCACACTATTTTCATTCTCAAGACAAAAAAATTGACCTTGTGAATGAAAGCTGAACTCAGTTGGCTTTTATTCCCTTCCACCCACTCGCCTGAGGCAGAATATTGTCACAGCACCAAGTGATACCTCCCTTTCAGATTCTTTCACTTGTTTTGGCTGTACAAATTCTGTTCATTACTTTTCGTCAAATTTATTCAGTTCTTCCTACATACAGAACCACTTTAATTCCAGGCAGGAAACTTGGGAATTGCAAGCTCGCCCAGTATCTTCCTCACGCTATGGAATGCTATGGATACATGCTGAACTAAACAACATCATATTAGATCAAAGTCAATAGCCAAATCTGCCAGGAAAACAATCAGCATGGAAGTAAACTTTGTTTACTACTATCCAGGACACTCTTCAAGAAATTAATGAGCTAGTTAGTATTCAAAGTTAGTGTTCCAAACCTCACAGAAAGGTAATGCCAACGGCTAATTTTGCCTTTTTTCCCTGTTTCACATTGACAATATGACCAACTGGATGCCATATGGACAATATGGATGCTGCTCTCCTTGCTGAAAGGCAAAATAAGATGGTAACATTTTGTCTCAGAGTAATACTACAAGATTTAATGAAGTTCATTCCCATAAATTCAGGACACTTCCAGCACATGTGGAAAAATATTGCCTTAAAGCCTTTTACAAAGCTGCTGTAAAGATGCTCTATCTAGCTTCAGATCTGTTGAATACTCACGACAATTATATTCACAGAAACCAGTAGAAATTAAAAGCGCTATTCTAAAAGCAGTGCTTGAGAATAATAACACAATCGTTGGCACGCACAACTCCGATGAGTACACACAGTCCGTTGGGTTATGCCTTCACAGAATTCTAGTACATTCAGCACTTCCTTGGCCTGTAAGACTCAAATTTTTCTGGACTCTTCTTTGTATCAACCCAACTTAATCATTTACATGATAAACTTAATCTGAGGTCTCATTTTCTAACCAGTACGTGTTATTACTCCCCTAGTGGTGATCTAGCAGTTGCAGGCTGCCTTTTCTACAAACTTCATCAGTAAGCCTCAGCTACCAAATCCTATCACAATAGTGCAAAAATCTTTTTGCATAGGAAGTCTAGCTATTAATGCTCTGCAAAACAATCATAAAAGTTGAAAAGTAAACAGATATTTGAGCAGATGAAACAGCTAGGCACGAGTATAGACAGTCAAGTGAAACACTGTTCTTTCCCATAACCAACTTATGATATTGTCTTATTAATTCTCTTTTTATTCTGTTATTAGGATCCCAGTCTGGGTCTACAGGAGGCAAATATTGCTCCCATCGACCCTGCAATTGTTCAGTAGCAACCTGTCCCTCCATTTGAGTTCTTGCCATTCTAAAAAATCATTTCCTTTCCTACGCTATCAAACAATACCGACATAAGAGCATCAATATCCTTCCAATCAGGGTCCAAAGTTGTAATCATTGTACCGAAAGCTTTAGCCACCTTGTCAGGATTATCTCTATAATTGCCAGCTGCCTGCTTCCAATTATTTAAATTAGCAATTGAAAACATCCTCACAATCACCAGTCCCTCATTTCCAACAGCCTGTCTCAGTAAAGCTTGCAATGCTGCTCCCTGCTGACTACGAGTTCTCTCAGCTACCGGAGTCACTTCTGCCCTATTCTCAGAGTTGTTCTCCAAACCGCCTTCCCTTCCGAGGGGTTCTGGTGCATCATCCTGAAACCTCTGTCTCAGCCTGGGAGCAACGAACGTTTCTGGGTCATCCTCTGGCTTATCCTGAACTAATTTCAAACACTTTTGTCCAATACTACAAGCACAATAACATCTCAGCACTTTCTTCACATCCTTCACCACTATCACTGCATTTAAATTGGAAGTCAACAAACTACACCATTTACAGGTTTCATGATCATTTCTCAACAAGAAAACTGAAATCAACATATGGTACTTCATCCCATTTATCCAACTTTCTACAAATAACCTATTACAAATCTAATTATAATTTAAGGATTTTTTTTTTACCTTTTTTCCCCTTTTTTAACTTTTTTTTTTCCCTTATTGTCCAATTTATTCTCTACAAGTTCCTTTTGTTAGGGGATCTCCTCTGAATTTGTCCAATACCTAATTTATATTGTGGCCACCACTGATGACAATATTTGATTAGATCATCTTTCTTTGCGACCCCTCCTGGGGGTCCTGCTATTTACTTTCAATTTTGTAAAATGCACCCAAGAGATTTCTTTAAGATCAATTCCCTTGTAGAAGTGCCAGTTCCCATTTTAAGAACAGGGCACAAAACAATTTATCCCCAGTGTTTGTTTTTTTTGTTGTTTGGTGTTTTGTTTTGGTTTTTTTTTTGTTTGTTTAACAACAATAATGTATATTTACAAACACTACAACAACAAACACAAAACCACATCATCATGGCCGTATTCAATAGCCAACAGACAGACTTCTGAGCCTCAGTTGCAGGAAGGAGACCTATCTTTCAGTTCCGATCAAACGGTACTTTCCCTTTGCCCCAGGGATACAGCCCAACCCTGCACAGCTTTCCCTACAACTGACGGGCAGGCAACAGAAACAGAGAATAATACTGAAAGAATGCCTTTACCTTATCGATGGTCCTTGCTCAGAACTCTTTGGTCTGGGGATCGGAGGTTCTCCCCAAGAATCTCTTGGTGCTGGCTAGAGGTCCTGCAATCCCTCAGATCCGCCACGGCAAAATAATTCACTCTCTAAAACTTAAAAGTTTTAGAAAGTGCGCATTCTTTATTGCGGTGCTGGGTGCACAGGGGATAGCTCCACCTAACGTGCACCTGAAGATAAGAACTACTGTATATTTATACTATTTTGACATACATATTCATTATATTTCTAAGTAATGCTTATCATATTCATGAATTTTCTGGGAACTCATTATTATATGTTCGTGTCCTTCACGCATGCTTGTTGGTGCCTCCAGGTGGTCGTTGGGGGTCTTCAGATGAAGGCTCGTACTCTTCTTCAGCATGTTCGCTCACTGACCTTTACTTCTCTGCAAACACAGTCCTGCAGTCACATCTACCACATCCTTCAAGGCTAGTTTTATGCTCATCGTGTAGCTTTCTTATTTTCATGGTTCCGCACATCTGTTCTTCCAAGGCGAAGCTGTCTAAAATGAAATTATTCCCAAGCTTCTTATCTTACAACTGTTCTATTTTCTAAGTTGTAATGGTTTCCCATTTGTTTGGTTACATTTATTGAACAATGGCTCTAACTACTTGAATTGATCTTAGCATTTCAATATTCACCAGTATCAATCCTATGTGTATAGTTGAAATTAATGGGACACGTCAAAGAAAACATATTCCCTCCTATTTCAGCCCCTAAACTCAAAGGGAAAAAAAAAAACATCAAAAAACAAACAATGCAAAAACCACCAAAACAAACACTGAGGACGCATGGGATCTCCACCCAGAAGAGAAAGCAGGGTTGCTTGGCAGAGTCCAAACCAGCCAAGAAAGGCACAAATAGTTCTGGAGGAGCCCCCCTCATCCCCCAGACAGACACCAGCACTCGCCCTCCCTACGCACCAGGCCGCGCAGCCCCAGGGAAGCAAACCAAGCTCTCCACAGCTGCTCTTCGTGGGAAACCCGGGCGACCACTGAACTTCTCATTTTCAAAAGGTACAGACAAATTCACAGCTCACAGTAACTATTCGCCCTCACACACACGCACACAAAATTAATCAGCTTCTTCGAAGAAGCATTGCGAGTTCCGAGTGGGCAGCGTCAGCCAGTCCCTCGGCGGCATTACACCGAAGGAGGAGGAAGGGCGGTCGGCGGGTTACCGGCCCCGAGCGGTCTTCACAGACCGCCCTCAGCTGTGCGCGAGGCAGCCTGCTGCCCACTGCCCCGCCCGCCTGCGTGCTCCGCGCCTCAGCGGAAGGCGGAGCGGCCCAGGCCCGCTCACCGCCCGCAGCCGGAGCTCTGCGGAGCCGCTTCGCGCCACAGCCCTGGGCAGCAGGGCCGGTCCTCCCTCCGCCTGACAGGAGCGGGGAGCACTGCGCTCCTTCGCGGCTTTCGGCACACCTCTCCATCTCCATCACCTGGCTGCGAGCGACTTACGGGCTTTTTTTGTGGTTTTCTGACAAAAAACAGGCTCTCACAAGGGGAAAATGTACAAATGCGCCTAGTTCTTTTCCGGACAGCTGCATTTTTATACATGCTTCCTGCCAGCTGCAAAAAAGTATTCTAGTCTTGTGGTTAGTTGTCAGCATTTCCATGAAAGAAACATTTGTGAGGGCAGGGTGGAGGTTGCTGTAAGAAAAAAAATTTAAACAAAAACACCCCCCAAACAACCAAAATGAGGAAGGAAGTTGCATTCAAAATTCTGTAAGGAAACTTGGCAATGCTGCAGCAGACCAGGCTTTGGGAGGGCCTCTGTATTATACAGGAGAAGAGGGCAGATTCTGCAGGCCCTTGTCTTGTTACCTTCAGAAATGAGGAAAAAAAAACCCAACAAGGATCACAGCAACACTTTTAAGGCATTCCTTGTGTAAGTAGTTACTTCACATACAACAGGGCCTAGAGTTCTTCAGAAGGCATTGCCCATGTGTAGCTAAAGATCCCATTTACTTTGCTGAGAGGATGACAAATAAAGAGCATCTACTTGCTGTAACTGTAATTCTGTAGCTTTGTATTACTGATTATATTATCAAAGTAGTCATTGAATTGTTCCTGCAGTGGTGTTGAACTCCATGATGAGATCCGTACCTTCTAGTACAAGATCTCACTTCCTCACAGCTTAATACTTGGAGCTTGACCAAAATATTTCTCTAACAAGCTGGCTAGCTATAAATATTTATTAGCATCTTAAAACTTCTATAGATTTGATTTTTTTTTAATTGCATTTCTGCTGAAAAAACCAAACGGTACCACTCAGTCTCAGCCGTACAATTGCTTGCATTATCTCTAGTAAATGTGTGACTGATATGAATCAGTGATCTCATATAAGAACAGTGCAGGAAAAATTACATACAGTCTTGTATACCACATAGTGGCATGGTTTTACCACACAGTGCTCTCACGTGGAAAAGCTGCTCATTATATCAGCTACAGCTAGAACACTGTGTAAGATTTAGTTGTATCCTAAACTGCTGTTTTTCACTCCAAAGCTTTTTCTTCTGCCCACTGCTGTGTCTGCCATAGGCTAAATGTAAATGGAATACAGTAAAAGTGTTTACACCAACATCTGCACTATTTCCATATTTAGGACTTCCTCAACCACTAGAGCCACTCCTCAAAGATCTCATTAGTGTAACTTCACCAGCTGTCTTGCTCAGTATCAAGAAAATGTTTTTTCTCACAATTCTGCCATTTTTCTACCGTAAGTCAAGGACATACTTCTATATTACAAATCTTTCTAAACAAGAACTGTTGTTTCTTGTCTGAAAGCTTTCTGTTCTTCTTTTAGTTCAAGTGTCTCAGCAGATTAAGAAAGCTACCGCAAGTGGCAAAGGTAGGTTCTTTTATTGTGTTTTGTTTTAGTATATGTGCTGGAATCGACTGTTAACAAAAAAATGGGAGAGAGATTTTAAAATGACCAAAACGTTCATGTAAAAGCAAATCTTTTGGCCCTGTCTGTGCAGTGAGGCAGTTTACAAGTTTCTGTACAAAGTTAACCGACTCTTTACTGACTTTGTGATTCGTATGTACAGTAGAAATTGCTTTAAGTTGTTAAAACATATTTATGACACTCTAGAACTGTCGTGATTTATCTTAGTCATGACTAGTGTATTACCATCTTCAATGAAAAGACATTACAAGTTTTTATTACAAATTAATTTGTATAATAAATGCAAACTAATTTGATAGACTGTCAAGGCTCCTGCTGCTCCTATTCAAAAGTTCAGTCTACTTACACAAGCTTAGTTCTGCCTGTTTACGTACAGCTACAAATAAAATACGGCTTTTACCTTCAGGTTCACATAGCATATAAGGTTACTTTCTCCTACAATTAACATCCCATAATATTTATATTTTATACTTCTCTTAGCTTCATTGCTGCTGTAATTCAAAAGTGGTTTTGTTAGTTTATCTGAATACATCTGTTGGCTTTGTGTGTACATGCTCTTTTGTATGAAGACATGCATTTTTCAAGTGTTTGAAGCTGCATACTGGTTGCAAGAGATAGTTTTGTTGCCTGCTACTGGAGGCAGGGAGAAAGGTGTAAGTCCCTATTTCAACAGAAATAAGGATAGCCTGGTCCTTGGCATATTTTGGGAAAAATCTGAGTTTCTTGGATGACAGGTGCAGTGAACTCACTCAGAAGTTTCTTCTTTCCAGAAATGCTGTCCAATCCCAGGCTCATACCTGTTCAGGGAACGTTGAACGTAGTGATGAACCAGAACGTGACCCTCTCCTGCCAGTCAGACTCTGGATCTCCACCTGTCACATATACATTGTTTAAACACAATCAGAAGGTATCCACTTTAAATAGGTCAGACTTGACCCCCGGTTTGTTTAACTTGACTATCAACTCTGCCTGTGACATGGGTGAATACAAATGCAAAGCTGAAAATAACATCCCCAGGGGCGGAAAATACAGCAATAGTCTCAACTTCATCCTTATAGGTACGTCTTGCTGTATACCTTCTCAGCACGCTTTATTTTAGGGGCACATAGCCATGTCTGATGCAATGTACCTGCAGCAGAGAAGTCAGGGTTTTGTTTGCAGAAGGTACTGTTTTGGACTGCAGTGTGCATCTGCCTTGATTACAGAGCTGAACTTTACTGCAAACCGTTACTATTTCTGTAAGAGCCAGCAGGGGTGTTCTGATCTGGCTCACCGAGCTGTCCACCCTGGATGCTCGTCTCATCTGCCAATGTTGCTGCTTAACTCCAAGTCTTGCTTTGGAGCTTGTCCTGTACTCAGTGATGCAGTCTTTTCAGTTTTCTTTTTACAGAACCAATTTCCAAACCAGTGCTGAGCTCACCCACCTCTCAAGTGAAGAAAGGCCAGAAAGTGACCCTGTCTTGTCTCTCAGAGAACGGCTCACTTCCCATCACATATATATTCTTCAAAGGAAAACAAAGCATCTCTACCCCAGCGAAGATGCAGAAGAGGGAAGCAGCTGTGATTTTTCTGTTTATCAATTCCTCTAGTGACTTGGGAATCTATAAATGCAGAGCTGAAAATAGTTTTCGCAATAATACAAAATACAGCAACAGTTTCAACTTTACATTAGCAGGTATGCATGTGTGAAACAGTTTACCACTGTTGATAAAAGGGGACCACACAAAATTCAGAATACTGTAACGATGCAAGTTTTATGTCAGAAATTTTGTTCCTGCAATGCAATGTTCAAAATCTATTCTTTTACAAAAAGAAAAAAAAAAAGTGTTTTTAGAATGAATGCAAAAAGATAGAATTCCATGCAGCCTAAATAGTAGTAGAAGTTGAAGTGACCATGAAGGATGACTGTAAAAGATTCACTTTTACAAGAGACCCCCAGCCTACCTTGGGGAGAGTCTAGTTTCATGTTTCTCTCTGGTCCTATGAAAGGGAGAATGTACTGGCACCAGCAAGCTCCCTTCCTTCTGCTGTGGCAGTGTGCAGCTGGGACTCTCCTCAGTAGTTCTCTCAACCGCAGTTAATCCAAAAGCTGAAAGAAATGCAAAATCTTAATTTACAGAAGATACTTAGAATATGCAACAACATTTCATTGCATAAACACCTTTTTTTTTCTTTATGGCAGAAGAGAGAAGCCATTCTCAATCCCTGCTGATTTCTCTTGGGTTGATCTTGCTACTGTTGGTAATAGGATTTGCTCTGGCAATTCCATTTTTCATCATTCCTTCATATAAAGCAAGTGAGTTATTTGACTGTCTCTCTCATTTTCCAGAGGTGCTCATTTGTGTTGTCAGTACATTTTAGTGTGTAAACATCGTGTTACAAGTAGAGTTATGCTCTTGCTATTTTAGGATGTTGTCAAGTCTCCTCTTAACCAGCATAGTCAACTTAGCAGGACACTGACAAGGCAAAAACTCTGAGTTATGTTTTAGATGGCAGGTCTGGAATGGGGGAAGCAAAGCAACATCTAATTTAATACACATAAATGTTGGAAGGAGTTGGACCTCATTGTTCTTAGTAAAGAAAGGAAATTCTATTTAAAATGCCCTTGTTTAAGGAGTAATTATTGTCAAAAAAATGTTACCTGAGATCTCCAAGTATTCAAAAAATATCATGGACCTGTTTATCTCCCTCTAAGAAAAATTGACATATGTATATAGGCATGTGTTTGTTTTTCTTTTACAATTTGCAGAAAAATTTAGGTTTGCTAGATCCTCAACTGGCCTTACTTCAACAATGAATGCAGACGAGTCTGAAAACTACGTCATATACACAGAGATCGGTAAGTTCATGTAACTGCCCAGGTAGTTATGAAACTTACTTGTGGGGGTTTGATTTCAGAATGCTATTACACTATTTGTAGCTAGTATGGGCAAATTTCTTCAGGTATGGCAAAAGCAGCGGAAGAGGACACCTACTACCACTCAGTAAGCAAGCTAATACTCCCGCTGACCATGCTTGGCAGAGGCATTATTTAAAGTCTCTCAGGATGTGTATTCAGTACAGCCTGCCAGCCGCACAGTCAAAACTGCAACTGGTAAAATGAACTGCAGTTCTACACAAAAATCTACTGCAAACAGAAGTAAAATTAAGAACTGCATTTGGCAACTCATTAAAAAGAAAATTAAAAGGCAGTAAGTAGATCAGAGGTGCAAAGTCCATTTACTGAGACAAAAGTGGGCTACATGCAAGGTGTAGCAAAATAAAACTTAGGTAGTTCGTACATTCCGTTCAAAATTGTTCAGTACACAGTACTTCTTTATTCCATGTTTCTTAACCTTGACAAGGCTCGAAGTCAGTTCAAACTGGAATTATGAAGTAATGCTAGATGACAAAGCAACTGACGTGTTAAGACATGGTACTACTTCAGTTACAGAAAATGCACCGTAATGAAGACATTACATGAAAGCCATGCTGCTATTAACTTGTAGTTTTCTATATTTGACTTATATATGAATGTCAAGATTTTCAAGGGAAAAAGAAACCCCCAAACAAACCAATAGCACAGCTATTATGTTCCTCTTTCTAAATATCAGAAACGGAATCATTCTCTCCGAACAAATCTGCCTTCCTGTTCAACGTAGCAGACAGGTAGAATTCTAGCCTCTCTGCTGTGTTAGAGCTCAGTGCTCTGTGCAGCTGCTCATGCCAGATAGCCATCAATGTTCTGTCTACACAGCCTGCAAGGGCACTGACAGTCACTCTGATAAGACCCAAGAACACTACAGAAAGCATGATAGATTTATATTCAATACGCTTTGCTTTGTTTCAAGATTATTAACAATAATAATTAAAAATAACCGGTCAATCTCTTATAATTGAGTTATCTGCTGTTCATCATCTTTAATCCAGAGCCTGTTAAACCGGAAGAAGAATACATCAACATTTCTGTTGTTAGAAGAGAAGATGAAAAAGGTAAAAACCTCAAGCTATAATACTGGAACATCTAATGCACACAAATATGTTTGAGGGAGGGGATTTTGCTGGAGGGAGGCAGAGTTTAGATAGTAGCAGTTACATACTCAAATTGCTTACTTACTTTGGAGAAATTAAAGTAACTTTTGAGATTTTTTTGAGGAGGGAAAAGCAAACAACCCCCAAATAAAAAGCCTGTCACTATCCTATGACCCAAAAATTCAACAGCCTCACTATGAAACCATGCAGGAGATGTTATTGGTGACCAAGTTACTGATGGTATATTCTTGTGTATCTGTACCAAATAAAGAGAAGGAATTATTAATTATGTTATTCTGTCTTTTAGTAGAGAAAAGGGCATGTGCTACAGTTTATTCAGAGGTCTTCATCAGAGACTGAGTACAAGGTAAGCTCTCTATTGCAATTAACTTAATTATGTATTTTTAAAGAATCTTTCAGTCCTAAGATGTGGTATCACCAAGTCTGCACAGAGAGATGATGTTTAGGTAACTCATTTCCTGTTCTAGACAGACAATATAGCTCATTCTCTACTAGCAAGCAAAATCCCCAGTCATAATCTCTAAGGACTTCAACTTAAAAGAAAAAGCAAAACAGATAAAAATTAGAAGACCAGATAGCAATCCCATTAGACAAACAGCACCTTATTGCCCAAATAGCAGCGTAAAAACCAAAATGAAACATAAAAATGTAATCACTGCCTGGTAAGATCCTGCTGGACACAATATATGTCTGGCACGATAGCTCATGATGAGTGAACAGAAAGGAATAAATGATGTAAAGCTTTCACCCAGACCCAAGTTCCTGTACATTTCACGATTCTCCTGAAGTAGAAACCAGATTGTTTGCAAACATAAGATAATCAACAGGCTTTAGTCGTGTTTAAAAAAAAAATAAACTATACCCCAACTGCATTGCCCTCTTAGGCACACGCTAGAGGATCCATACTTGGCCTTTGCACCTGCTGCCACTTTGCAGCAGGGATGGCGATTTCCCCAATTCAACATGACTTCAGCTTTCAGAGGGGGGACAGGATGCTAAAATTAACTTTAGGTACAGTTATCTCCAAAACAAATCCTGCATCCAGCTGTAACTGTTTCTTAAATGTTTGAGTTGTTCAATGTCATTCCATACCCATTCTTATGTAGAATTCCTGAGTTCAGTGAGTCACACAGCCACACTATGCTAACCTTGCATTACATAATAGCATAATTACACTATACAGTAATTAACATTATTTAGTGCATAGCAGTTTAAAATAATGCATTTTTAGTTAAATAAGCACCACATTAATAGAAATTTTTAAGGCAAGCTCTTGTGTTCCATGACACTGATGTCTGTCAGTGGCCACATGCCTTGTTGCATACACAGTGAGGTATGAAAAGTGAACTTTAACACAGTGACTTAACAAGCTATTTGTTAGCCCATCTACAGAAGATCAGAATCACACAATTTCGTGTCTGTACAAACCCTTATATCTGATTTTGACTACAACACTCAGGTATAGGACAAGTATGATCACACATTAGTCTTTTCCCACAATCTTCTATGTAGGCACATTTTTTGTCCACAAAAACGCTTGTCAAAAACTGTTTACAATTTATTTCTTCTATTTCCTCTTTTGATAACATATTTCTGATTTTTGTTTAGCATATGCAAGATGAAGTAGCTTAAAAGTTTAATAACTGAGGCCATGTGATTAAAATACATTCCTACAGATAGTAAAGATACATACTGATGTTACTAAAATATTTAAGATTTGAAAGTCTTTTATATAAAATACCAACTTCCAGCAGAGACCATAATTGTGTCAGCAATACACAGATGAAAGATGAATTTTTAGGTTAGGATTATTTTCAGTAAGATAGTAAAACTGAAGATGTGACAGAGAACATGGCTAGCCCTGCTAATGAGAGACTAGTTCATCTCTTCCCTCTTTTAAAGGTAACCTGAAGACCTATGTGGTCTAGATTTGACAGAAAACAGAGGCACCACCAAGTTTTAGAAGAACTACTTGGAGATAAACCACTGAGTCCATGACACCATAGAAGCCAGTTCAGGCACAGATATTTAAGAAATTTCTTTTATTCAACAAATTTAAATTTACATATTTTTGGCCGACGATACATACTTAGTTAAAAAGTCCTTCAGCCTAGAAATGTGCATCATTTCCTTCATGGTGGTGTCTCTGCTCCTCAGCTGGACCACTCCATTCTCTAGAGTGGCATCATTTATCAAGACCGTGAAGAGAACACTCATCTCATCGTACCTGCAAAGAAAAGAGCACACCTGTTACTCCTTTTGGCGTATGAAAAATTCAGATAAGTTCTGTACCAATGACCATAAGCTGTAAATATTTATTTTTGCTATACTGTACTGCATCCAGTGTGAAG
Source organism: Psophia crepitans (assembly GCA_013399095.1). NCBI lineage: Eukaryota > Metazoa > Chordata > Aves > Gruiformes > Psophiidae > Psophia > Psophia crepitans. The sequence continues at coordinate 951,666 of VWZZ01001501.1, read as the reverse complement.
ACACCAGTTTTCTTGTTGCCATTCCTTGCTTTCCTGATTACATTTCTTAAATTATTTAGTTACATTTAGTACATAAAAAGAATGTTACTTAGTGACCTATTACAAGAGTATTTTTGTAGAAGCAGAATATATCTTTCTTCTGTTACTTAATAGCCAGACTTACTTTGAAGACTACTGCACATGAACAAACAGTCATATTTATTTTCTCTCAGGAAAAATTATTCATCAGTATGCTCAAGATCCATTGACACGAGCAGCAATATGCTCAAAATTCATTCTGATGAACAAATCATATATGAAACCCTCAACTGGAATAGCAGTTTTTATCTACACAGCTAATTCCATCACGTACACTCACGGTAATCATTCCAGACTTGAACTTTTAAGTTCAAGACTAGACACAGCATGCTGTTTGAAAAAGTACTTAAGAATGAAAGACAGAACCAATCCACATGCAAAAACAGGGTGTGAGGGTGGAAAACCGTTCTGTGAGCTATAAGTTAGCTTAAGAAATTTATTTTCAATAGGAGAGTCTCTAAAAGGCATTTCCCAGTACCAGAGAAACAAAAATGAAATGTGAGGGGCTTATACTTCACTTAATTTAAAAAAATTAACTGCCATCGCTCTTTGTAATATATTAATTGAATCCAAGTTTAGAGTTCGGGATACATGCCTTCAGTCATGTGGTTACTGAACTCGATGACTTCTTACTGAAAGCAGGCATATTTTCGCTAGTCCACAGAAAGTCATCTTTCACCTTCATAGTTTAATTTACAAAAGACTGTTTTTCCTTACTTTGTATATAGGTGTTCCAGAGATACCTGCACGGTTTCAAGATAACCCGGCCATACAGAAATTCTGTTTTCTGATAGTTCATTGAACAATTCTTGACAAACCTGTGTTTATTTAAAAAGAAAAGTTAAAACACAGACTTTGGGAGAGTTTGAAATCCTACACAAAGAAACCATTAAAACTCTCGTATTAGCATTCCTAGCTGGTGTTAATTTTCTGGCTGAAATAATCTCAAAGTAGAAAACAACTTGGCAATTAAATCGCTGTTTCTATTTAAAAACATGCCAGCGTTAAATTTCCTCCCTTCTGAGAGGGCTGGTTTAATGACTGTCTTAAACAAAAACTGCTAAAAAAATCCTTCTGAACATGGGACCTGTGCATTAAGACAATACTGAAAGATTAACAAGTTGAGAGGGATTGTTGTTTATTTTCCTTACGTTTGCATGGAACAAACGTCAACACTATCGATAGTACTAAAACCAGCAAAGGCATCTGCTACCTGCTGTCTGCAGCATGCGCCTTCAGCGGTGGCTCACAAGCTGCAGAATGGAAGCAGCGTGACATCTGTACAACCACGAATCTCCAAGAATCAAAGCAGCAGCACGATTTCCCCCCATGTAAAACAGTGTCTGAATTGTAGCGGAAGGTTACATGGAAAAATCAATGCCCAAAATTAAAACACTTTCTTTAAGGCATACCTGTCTCAGCTCTGTTGTTGGACCTTTTCCTACATCCAAAGCCACTTTAAGAGGTGCTAAACTAGGATGAAGCTTAAGTACCTAATAATTTTACAAAAAGCAATAGGTTACTAAATGTATTTAGTGTGAATTTCAAACAGATCTAGGAAATAATCGATTTTTTTCCACTGAAATTGAGGTTCTAAACATGCAAAAAAAATTTCTTATAGCACAGAATCCTGAATTAGAAGCAACCTGTATTTTATACAACTAGCACACATGCCAGCTAGGTTAGCATGGCAGAAATTATTCTAGTTTGGCTGAGCCCCAGAAAAGAGATGAAATTTTGTTAACAGAGCACCATGATCTTTAATGGAGCTGGAGCAACCAGAGCACCCAGCAGTCACCATCCAGTCTACCACCTGTCCTTAAAAACCAAGCAGCTGTTTGATGAACAAGCACTGTCTGCAGGCTAGCACTCGAACCAGGGTAAAAAATGGGAATAACGATGGTCCTTGGGGAAATGCCCTGCTGCCACCCACGACCCACTTGTTCTCCTCTTCTCAGCAACCTTCAAATGCTGCAGGAAGAGACAAACTCCTCTCACACACAGCAGCTACTTTGCAATTCCTCTTAACTCCTTCACCACTTGCACTTCTCATCAGAGAGAAGGGGCAACAGGAAAGATGACCTCTGAGAGGAAAAAAAGTGCTCGTATGGGTGAAAACGACAGCAGAGGCGGTCCCATGGGCCAGCCAGCCTCATGCTGCCAGAGAACAGCATTCTGTCTGCGCCTGTTGGGGAAGGAAAAAGAGGGTGGAGATGTTGCAGAGGGAGATGTTTCCCTGCTGGAATTTACCACACCACCTGTGGGTTTTATACTTAGACCTGCCCCTACCTTCCGTATCTGTTCTTCTTTACCCTTTGTATAGAAAATTACCTTTCTCTGTGAACTTTTCTTTTTTGTGAATGGATTCTCAGCTAGCTGTAGAGAATCAAAGAGATATGCTAATGCTCCTCGGTCCAGATTTCCACTCACAGACAGAACATGAGGAATAACATTCTTCCTTCCATCTCGGCCCTGAGGAGAAAAAAAAACAAACCACAAAGGGATACCTCAAATACTGTCTCAAAGGGCCTTTTGCTTACTTTAAAGTGCTTAACGAGGCATTGAGCTCAGGCACCCTCATTACATTCAAAATACTACCACACATGTATTTCTAAAAGTTACCAGCCATCTTAAAAGTGTTAACAGTAACTATGTAAGATTGTAACACTGGGGAAAGCAGAAGATCAAAGGAGGGTGGGATTATTCTCTTGTCCCGCCTCTCTGATCATGAATCTCTGGCCAATACACTTGAAACTCTGCATTTTCTTTTGGAGGTTTGTAGCTTACTTCCCAGTGACCACAAGGATGTGTCCCCACATTCTGAGAAATTGCTATGTGACCCACAGTCTCCTGTGTTACACTACAGTCTTCTGCCTTCTGTACAGAAAAAAGCCACAAAGCCAGGAGAGGTAGGATTGTCATGATGAAGAGAAGGTTGCAATTTACTGGTAAAACACCAAGTTACTCTCTTGTTATGTGTTCAGCCTGACTTTTTAAACATTGCTGTTTGCTGGAAATTTGTCCCCTCTCCAACTGTATTCTATGGAAAGGTTTCCCTCTGGTCCATTCCCCCTTCTGACTGCGGTAACTTCTCGAAAGCCATCTGAGTGTTTATAAGCCATTAATCCACACATACTTCTACACATAAGGAACCGGACAGGCTACAGAAAGGAAAACACAGGTCCTTTTTGATGTGAGCTTAACAGTGCAAAACACGAACTTAGTTTGTCTTGACACCTACTCACAGATGCAGGTAAAGGCTGTGCAACTGACAACAGCTGTTGTGTCAGTATAGCTCAGTTCTAATTTCAAAGAATTAACTCTCTGCAAAAAACTGTCAGAACGCTATTTTGTCTGCTTTTCCAAATGAAGGTCCGACTGCAGAGTATCAGTTGTACTGCTTTTGCAATGAATGTAAAAAGAGTCACATGCTAGGCAACTGGAGCAGCAAAGAAACCATTTCTCTCACACGATACCATCTTTCTCAAGAAAGGTTTTTAATACAGTAAAGCTTACAAGTAGTTTTGAACTATCCCCTGGATACATCTGTAACAGTTCAGTATCACCAAGGTTCTTCAATGTTTCTATTGTTTCTGTCCCCCAGGGAAAGCTGTAATGTAACTTAAATCCTCTTCTTCCTTCTTCGTCCTGAAAGTCACTGCTGCTGAAGTTAGATGGGCCTACTGCAAACTGAAAATTAAAAACGTAAGAGGTGATCACTACTGTGAATGTTATATTAACTACAAAAAACAAGTCTGTAATGCAAGCTGAAGTCTATGGTTTTCAGCCATAGATTTTTATGAATTACAGCCCAAACCCCTCTGTTGTTTTACAGCATTTCGATCTCAAATCAACTACAAACACAGAACATTTGCCTGTCTGTAAGTTATGTTGTAAACTATTTAACTCCTTGTCAGAAACTTAAACAGATTTTTTGTTTCTCACAGGAAATACACATTATGTCAGTGACAAGAATGGGCAAGCATCATAAAACCCATCAGGGCGTCTCTTCCTCCCCATCTGAGATATAAAGGAGCAGGCCAGGGTTTCCCATGGGAACGCCGCTTTACCTTTCTCCACCACTGGAGTCTCTGGCGTAACCAGTAATCGAGCCACTGTCCTGTAGTTCTGGGAGAGCTAAACCATGCAAGCAAAGATGTGGTCCTTTCGCCTATTCTTTAAACAATAGCAAGGTCAGCAAGTTAACTCCTTCAAAAATAACAGGGAAAAAGCAAGAAACAGTATTCAAAAAGAATCCAAAAGTGAAACAAGTGCAAACAGTTGGTTTAAGTATGAAAAGGGTTTAATTCCTCCATTACTCTACCTTCCAAGGTTTTTGTTGTGTTGTTCACTTTCTGGAATAGAGTGAAAGCATACTCCAATTTGAGCGAGGCCACAAGGCAGTCTTTTGTTCACCAATTCTAAGCAGCTAACATACTGTGCCAAAGCACCTGTCGAAAGACAGATTATTAATTTTAGTAGCCACAAGAAAAAAATTAATTTTTAATTCTACTGAGAGCGAACATACCACATACAATACATGTGGTTTATATGTGCAGTCCCACTAGTGTTAATGTTTTGCTGATATTAGCTCAGCTAGTCCGATTCCTCCAGGTACAACTGCGATTTTAAGGTGCCTTTCCCCCAGTCACAAGGGAGCGCATCTGACGCGCACTCCGGCGTTCATGCTGCTCTGGTCCTTCAAGGGGACATAAGCTCACGGCGTGCAGATGAAACTTTCCCAGCGCACTAACACAACTGGAAAACTCCCTTAAACTCGGCTGCTTTGCTCCCAGCAAGAAAAACGCGAGCAGCGTCCAGGCACCCACCTCACCCCCGCGGTGATGGATGAGGGACCTACCGGGAAGCAGGCTCTCCCGGAGCATCCCCGCGGTCTCTAGTGCTTCTTCCAGAGACTGACCGCCCAGCGCCTGGCTGCAGCCCCTGCTCTGGAGGGCTTCGCGCAGCGTTTCTGAATGCAGCAGGCGGAGACCCTGCCCGGCCCGCGGAGCGCCGGCGGCGGGCGGGCTGTGGAGCGGGGCCTCCACCGCGAAGACCTGCTCCCGAAAGGCCAGCACCGAGTCCCACCACTGGGCCGCCAGGTTGCCCCGCAGAGCCACGCCCAGCGGCCCGAAGCC